>JAOXYA010029734.1:0-26025 GCA_028565675.1 Sorex palustris
AGAGTATTCGATATGCCAGACACAGTAACAACAAAGTCTCCAATGTAGACGTTACTGGGCCCGCTCAAGCAAATCGACGATCAACGGGAGGGCCTTTACCTTTATTGTTTTATTGAATCTCTGTGAAAAACACAGTTACAGAGTTGTTTATGATTGGGATTTCAGTCCTATAGTATTCCAACTCATTGTCTGAACTAGATATTAAAGTCATGGTAATTCCTTATGCTCTTCTATCCAGGGGGACATTTACAATCCTCATTGTCTAAGCTGAACCTGTTTCTTGCAGCCTTGGAGTTATTATAGAGGTATCTGTTTCCCCAGGTCTGGGAGCTGCTTCACCGCACCTCCCTCCCCAGGACAGATGTCTCATCTCTCAGCCCTGTGCCCTATTGGAGCCTCCTTTACTTTCTTTGGCATCTGTGCCATCAGGGTTGCTCAGGGCTGCCCCCTCCCAGTGACAATTTCTGCATCTCCAGTGGGCCTTGCTTCTGTCTTCACCTGCCCCTGGTTTCCATCAGTGCCCCACCAATTCTCATAAGAGCTTCCTGTGACCCCCAGCAACATTCACCTCCCACCCAGATCCTCCTTGCTGGGATCACAGAAGAAAGGGGGTGACCCCCCTCCAAGGATTTGGAGCCCTTTGTCCTCTGATACCTGTTTGTCACTAAAGATTCAGCCTATGGTTTTTCCATGTCATCTCATTCATTGATGTGGCTGCAGCAGGAACTTGGGGATTCAGGCCAGTACAAGACCCTGATTCCCCACGCTTGGTAATCAGCCTGCAATTCCACATTAATTCCACCAGCTTCCTGCAGGGTCGATCACAGCAGAGAAGGGGAAACAAAGCAAAGGTTGGATGGACGCTGAAGGCACGCTGAGTGGGTCCAATCCCTCAACCCTGCCTTCCAGAAGGAACAGGAGACCTTTGTGCTAAAAATAGAGTAGTCACTGCACTCAGCATGTCCAGATTACCTCTCTCTGCTGGTTTCAGAGAGAGGGAAGTATTCTTCTTTGCTTTGAACACACTGCTGAATCATGTTCCTGGCCCCCCAAACAGCTCACTGGTCAGCCCTCCCTGTCAGCATAAAAGTGGTACTGAGCACAATGCTGGTGAGTGAATGGCGAGCTAAAAGACTGATGCTAGAGTATTGCAGAGCAAGAACACATTCTGGCCCCTGCATCTGGCTCAGTATTAGGAATTCTGGGCTGATTTGTTCACCTCAGTGCTGGCTCCTGGTTGCAAATGTAATAGACCAATGTTTAATAATGATACGTCATCAAAGGAAAAGCCAGGGATGCCTTGTTCTGAAGGAACATCACAAACCGCGGAAGCTGGGTGGGTGGTCATGCCTCTCCCCCACCCACACCCCAGAATTCTGCAGCTTCACAAAAAAGGTGACATTGACCCCAGTGCCCCAGCTGATTAAGTGGTTAAGAAGATGGGAGTGTTGCTTCAGGATGTGCCTGAGCTCTGATCTCAGAGTGAGGATGCTGGTGAATCTTTGCAATGGATGTAATAGGACCTACTCGCTTTGGGAATGGGAGAAAGTCAAAGTGGATCTTCATGTGACGAATAAGTCTGTTGTTACCTCAAGCATTTCTGGTGTTAAAGGCGACATAAAGCACCCCAGAGAAGGACTAGGGCCAGGGGTAGAGGTGCATGCCCTGCATGTGGCCGGCCTGATTCTATCCCCAGCACCTCTGCCCTCCCAGCATGGTCAGGTGCATCCTTGGGCCCCAGAGAATTTCCAGGGGGTTCCTAGGCATCAAGTGGCATTGCACCTTGGGAACTTGCATGGAACTGCCTGGTTGACTGAGCATCACCGGGGGTAACTCCTGGGCACCTGAGCACTGCTTGCGAGCCTCTTCCCAAATCCAAAGGATAAACTGAGGAACATTAACATCCATCTTAACGGAGCAGAAGGAAACCAAAGTGGTTGGGAGCTTATCACCCAGATAAGTAGCGAGGATCATGGCTTTCCCGGGTAAGATGTGGCAATGAAGTGGGCAGCCATGGATTGGCTATGGCTCCAGTATTCTCACTTCCCATTGCCTATTTGTGATGGTTCTTCTGAATTTTGGTTCTGTGATACCAGTGCGCTTTACAGTTTGAGGTTCTCTTTGCTCTTTTGTTTGCTTATTGGCCACCTAGTACCTCTCCCTGTCTGCTTGTTGCCTCCTTGTCACTTTAATATGAGCAGTCAGTGGCACTGGCCCAGAAAGTAGGGGAGAATCTTCAAAAAGGGGCACATGGGCCAAGGAACCTGCATCGGAGCCTCTATTTTCCACTGGGAGGCGAAACAGCTAAGGAAGTGCAGAGAGGGGCGCGTGGAACACAGTGCCTGGTTTTGAAGGAAGAGGTAACAAACGAGTTGGTAGTGGCCAGAATGTGGTTCTTGACTTGCTGGACATTGTGTGAAAGGGGTTGGTTTGCTTTTCTTGGGTGTCACCAGCCCTGGTGTGTCTCCTTTCTGTGGTTTATTAGAGGTGACGCATGCCTCAACTGCTCCAACGTGCATTTTGATCTCTTTAAAACTTTACAGGACTTGGGTCAGGAAGTAAGGCATTTGCCTTGTAGGCATCTGACTCTGGTTCAGTATCTGGCACCAAATATGGTCCCGCAAGCACCACCAGAGGTCACTCCTAATCATGGAGCAGGAAAAGTTCCCGAGTACCACCAAGTATGCCCCCAACCTACATTGCCTTCAAGATAAAATAAAAAAAACAAAATTTTGCAGGATTGCCAAACATAAACCAAAGGAAATGATGTTTGGTGTCTCACATATACTCTGAAAGTATTATTGACTCACCTCATAGTTACTTTTGATGAAAAAACCAACAAAACAAAACAAAACAAAAAACCAGCAATACTGTTGTTTAGAAGTCAGAAATTATGAAATTTATTTTCAGAAATTCAAATCAGTGCTAGAATTAGAAATCTTTCATCTTTTTCATCCCAGCACCAAGACTCACCAGTCAAAAACATGTCCAGTTTCACAATCTAGAGGTGCAGTTGTTGGCTAAGAAACTGTAGATTAGGGGAAGAAGGAGGCCGGAGTTGATAGTATAGGACTTTGCCTTGCACACAACAGACCCAAGTTCGATCCCCAGCATCCCATATGTTCCCCCCAAGGACCTCCAGTAGTAATTCCTGAGTGCAGGGCCAGGAGTAATCCCTGAGTATCGCTGACCCCTGTTCTATTTCTTGCTCCTTCTTCTTTTTTTAATTATGTATAAACTATTGTCAATATTCCCCTTAAGAGTAGTTTGCAGGAGTGTCCTAATCATAATCCTTCTGCACACATTTCAAGCAAAAGAAGTTGGGCCTTCACAGTTTTGTCTTTAATGGGACCTTCAGCTTCATAATAGTGTGTTTTAGGTCTGCTAGTTTCTTTGCATGACAATTTTTTGTGAGATGAAATCCTTCTGGCTTGAAGCTGGGTCTGACGTTAAGAAATGCATCCTTTTCCAACTGCTAGGTAGAATGAAAACTTTAAGCAAACACTACCCAAGTGAACAGTTTTCAGTTTCAGAAGCCACCCTTTTCTAGAATACAGAGATGCATTGTGCCCTAGGGTTCCGTTGCCTGCCAGAGACTCATTGATGTGTGTCTTCAGATGTTTCATTTGATGCCTTATTCAAGGCCATCTGTTCTTTATTTTATCGTGGTGTGAATTTCCAGCTGAAGATGGAGCCCAGAAATGGCACTGGGTGTTTTGAAAAAGAAACAATGCAAAGATTTAAGTTAGGGGAGGGGAAAGATTCCATCTTCAGCCTGTATGTGCCTCAAAACAGCTCCTCTATTTTTATTCCCTGCAACCAAATTGTTCTCTCAGTTCACAGCAAGTTCACCAGCTCCTAGATAGAAAGAAAATTGCTCTGTGGTCAGCTCTTCTGTCTGGCTGTGCATTCCGCACACTGGCCCCTGCTGTCATGTGTGCACTGCCTGGCCTAATGTTCATGATCCTAAATTCTCCAGAAAACTCACAAGTTCCTAGGCATGGTGTTCATTTCTCAGAGCTACCCAGGGGGTGTATTGAACAACTTCTGGGACCCATAGCGGGAAACCTTGAACACACATTTTCTGAAGTATCTGAGTAAACTGGGAGCCATTTGTTTCAAAAACCACATCGATTCAAACACTTCCCAGGCCGCTGAAAATAGATGGGAGAATGGTTGAGTTGTAAGACAGGGAAAGACCAGGAAAAACTAAAATCCTTACTGATAAAGTCAGTTGCTTTTTGGTTAGTGCATTCCCAGGAAAGCAGGTGATTCATCTTATATACCATCACTTTCTTTATATACTTGCCCCCCACTCCCCCTAGTGACCCCCTACTTTCTGCTTGAGGCCTGGCCACGTGATCATAAGTGGTTCTGGGAATCAAATCTGGGTCAGCCGTGTGCAAGGCAAGAGCCTTAACCTCTGTACTATGGCTCTGCTGCCCTTATGCGTTGTTTGAGAGCATGTGCCCAAGAGTCTGGGTCCATCTGCTGAAAGCTGGCAAAGGTCCAGTAGTTCTGAGGCCATGGCTCCCACTCCCGCTCCATATAGTGGAGGCCGTTCACCCATGGGCTGATGCAGTGTAGTTGAAAGCATTGTCATAAGCAGGGCAGAGAATTGAGAGCCTGGTGGAGAGAGAAGTGCTTCCCGCCAGCGGGTAAGAATTCATGTGGAGGTCAAGTGGTCCTCTTAACCTTCCAGCTGTGCCAAGCTGGGTTTGCCACTGCCAGATTCAAGAGGTATCCTGATGGGGGCCAGGTACCACGCAGGCTCCGTGGCCTTATTTACATGCTGTGCACGTGATCAAAATGTGGATTCAGGCAGCTAAGTGGCAACAACCATTCCAACAAAGATACTGCTGTAGATTCTCAGTAAGCCAGACACTGGGTGGCAGTAGACAGGTTGTGTTTAAGGGTCATTTATGTGGCCAAAGTGTGCCCAGTATGTCCCGCCAGTCCCAGGATGATGGGATTCAAGTCTAGGAGATGTTCTAGATGCCTGTCTTCGCGTTGCCTCTCACAGTGGATGTTTCGTTTGATGCCAAATGGCAAATGCCATCTCCCCTCCCAGAGAGCGACCTCACACTGGGCATTCCTGACATGGGCCAATCACTTCACGAACCAAGAACTTTTCTCCACGCCCCCCTCTCAGAGTCCCAGAGCTGGACCCTCCTTCCATTGCCTGCATTCTGTTCTCAGAAGCTAAAGAAGGAGCTTCATCTCCTTTAATCTGCTGCAGGAGGCATTGACTTCTGTCTGTTTCCCAGAAAAGCTTTTTTGAACCAGTTCTTGGGTCAACAGGAAATGATCCTCAAGGTGGATTTGACCCCAGACTCTAGGCTATATCTACCACCCTCTACAGAATTCTCACAGAGAATCTTGGAATTTTGCCAGGAATTGAACCCAAGACCTCACATGCTCCCAGCAATTCCTCTACATCTCAGTCACATTCTGGTCCTCCATTAAAAAAGAATTTTTCACCCATATTGCCTCTACCCTTTGTCTCAGTACTGGATGGTGCAGCTCCCCAGAGTTCCAGCTCATTCACTTCATGCAGCACAGAGAAGAGCATGTTCCACATGCTGTGCTGAGAGTCCAGCTGCCCCTCCATGTCCCTACAGTACTCCCTACTGACCTAAGGAGATGCAGAGGAGAGATGAGCTAGCACAGAGCCCTCCTCTATGCCTTGCCAGCTGCCTCGCTCATGGTATCTACTACAAATGTCTGGAAGTGCTGGACTATGGACCTGGTAGTATCTGTGGTCAGACTCCTTCAGGGCGTGGCTTTTTCCCCTAAAATGTGGACATGTCAGGAGGAAGGAAAAAACAGAGCGGATACCACAGGACTGGCTGACAGCTTGAGGCAAGACATCCCTGGGATATCAGTGCATGTGGTGCTGCATAGCTGGTGTGTGTGTGTGTGTGTGTGTGTGTGTGTGTTTGTGTGTGTGTGTGAGGGGGGGAGGGGAAGGCTTTGAGGAGAATGAGGATGCAAGGGGGAAGAACACCCCGTGTTTTGGAAGCTCACAGAAACTGGTCATGGCCCGTGGTTCTCAGTTCATATGGTCAGTGCTTGTGGCTGGTGCCCATCTATACCATGTAGCTTCCATTCCATGGAGCCAGGCAGGAACCAGCACATCCACATGATCCATCCACATTATACCCAAGCTCTCCAGGGAGGCAGAATCTCACATGTAGGGGAGCTTTCTTTCTAGAATGTTCTTGCTATTTTTCATCTCAGAGACAATGCACAGAGCATGTAGATTGCTCTGTTGTTCATGAAAGGGGGCTGATTGGAGTGGTTATGATGCTTCCCACACTGCCAAGAGCCCCCAGACTGGGCATCTGGGATTGTGGGGGCTGCTCCTAGCTCCCCTGTCTTTCTTGTGCCTCTGGATGTTGTCTGTGTCCGTGGGAGCATCTCTTGCAATCCCCTCTGTTTCTAAGCTTCTAGCAACCAGGAATTCACAAACAGGTCTTGAAAGAAATTAGATTTGGGCAATTTCTATTGATGGACGATCCAGCACAGGAAACTCATGAGGCATTTTTTCATGCTCCTGGTGATTGCTTGTCTCTCATGGCTGCTGCTGTGCTGACCTCATGGACACTCTTACAGACCTTTGCAGAGAGAAGCAGCGCCATGGTTTACTATTTAACAACCTTGGGAAACTAGTGTAATGGGGAGACATTTCCAGCGTAGCTAGAAATCCATTGGCGACGTTGGAACAAAGCTTGACTTAAATGTAGCTAGGAAATGTACCATCCGCGAACACAGATTTCTTGTACTGCAAGCAAACACACCCTGGAGTTTGAAATGCTCAATGATAGCCTTGTGTGTGTTCATGGAGCACTCATGCGCCTTTTCCCTCCAGGGCTGCATCTGTGGAACACAGATCCACTGAAATCATGTTCACACCTTATGCTAGAATGGTTTTCTGCTTCGAGTCCAGCATAAGCTTTAAAGTGTGAACCAACTTTTTTTTTTTTTTTTACCATCCAAGTCTGACTAAATATCTTCATTCAGCCCTCTGTACTGAGTGATAAAAATTAGACACCTCCCAATGCATCTGTCTGCTCATCTCCTGTCTCTTTCTCTGCTCTTCCTTTTGGGGCCTTCCTTTATGCTTGACTGCAGGATTTACTCTAGATTCATGACCAGTTTCACTAATATCTATCTAGAGCTGTATCTGTCACTATGTGCCTGTGGTATTGAACTCCTGCTTGCAAAAACAGGAAAGTGAAGGCACTCACAGAGCTTGTGTATAGTGGGGTCAGTGCAAAGCAGACAGGGGCCTTGCCAGACTGTGACCCCATGTTCACTGATCACAGAGTGGCCTCAGTCCTCTGCCCGCCCAGACCCAGACCCTACCCCTCTTTCTCCTACAGGACGGTCCACATCTCACTTTCTCATGTGTGATTGATCTTGGCTAATGAAGATTTGCTTCCGCAGAGCATCTTTATGAGCTCTGAGGGGCTGATATGTGCCTTTCATGGTGGGAATTCTCGAGCTCAGAATAGCTCTTTAATCTCAAATCTCCATTTTCTTTGACAAATGGAACAGGAGGCTAAGAGGCTGGCCCCAGAGAGGAAAAGAAAATTGGTTTATAAAGGGAAGTTTTTCTCCAGGTAATACCAGATCTGGAGAAAACAAAGCTATGCCACTCTGTACACTCAGGCAAGGCCCTCCAGAGAAAGGAAAGGAATCACAGATGCTCTGGCCAGTCGAGAGGACCTTGGGACTGGGCAGTGATATGAATATTGACACTGATCAGAAATTGAGGTTTCCACATTGCTCCAGGGGGTAAGCCCAGTTTTACTAGTCTTTCAATCAGTAGTACCTGAAATCTCAGCTCAGTTTCCTAGCTCATTCGCACCCTTTAAACGAGCATCAAAGATTTTTGAAAATAGGGGTTATGTTTACAAAATAGTAATTATATATCTGGGGAAAACATAACCAGAACCCCAATTATAGGATGAATATTTTTCAGGAAACATTTTTATACCAGTATTTTAATTTTTCTGTTTGCTTTTTTGTTTTGGGGGCCACACCCAGCAGTGCTTAGGGGTCAGTCTGTCTCTGTACTCAATAATCTCTCCTGGTAGTGCTTGGGGGACAATACGGGGTGCCAGTGATCAAACCTGGTCAGCTGCACGCAAGAAAAGCACTCTATCCACTGTGCTATCGCTCCAGGACCCCAGCATTTTTCTTAAGATGCTGAATTTTTTGCATCACTATAAAAATCCTCATATCTTCTTTTAAAAAATGTTATAAACTCTCTCTCACACACACTCAGACAAGAAATAGGGAGACAGTCCATGTCTGTGGATAGGAAGAGTTTGCATTGTCACCATGTCAACTCTACCTTATTTGATCTATAGATTTAATGCAATCCTAGTCAAAATATCTGCAAGTTATTTTTTTAATATTGACAAGCCTACTCTAAAGTTTATAGGAAAATCAAAAGAACTACAATACTTTACATAATATCAAAGATGAAGAATTTCTATATAGCACAGTAAATCAAGACAGTGGATAGAAGGGAACAGAACAGTGGAATTCAGAAACAGACCCACACGATTTCAACAACTGAGCTTTGAAAAAAACAAAGGCAATGCAAAAGAGCAAAGACAATTTTTTCAAACCCTTGACAGAAACAATTGGGCATCCACATGCAAGACAAAAATGAACTCTAGAGATTTTACATCTTCCACAGAATGCAAAATGCTAAAATGCCCAGAGCATGCCATCAGAGAAGAACCTAGATTCTCTTGGATATAGTAGCTACTTTCTCAGTACAATACCTAAGGTACCATCCTTGAAAGAAAGAATCAACAAACCAGACTTTTGGGGACAGAGAGTTGGGGCCACACCCAGGAGTGCTCAGGGCTTCTTCCTGGCTCTGCTCAGGGATCACTCTTGGTTGGGCTTAGGGGATCATATTCAGTATTAGGGTTGAACCTGGGTTGGCAGCATGCCAGGCAAGTGCCTTAACCTCAACATGATCACTCCAGCCCTAGACTTCTAAACTGTTCTTCAAAAGCACAATGTCAGGAGAAGGAGAAAACAAGTCAGACTGGCAGAAAATACTTTCAAAAGGAAGATATGACCATAGACTCAATGGGTCATCTTGCTCCTCTGGAAGGGAGGAAGCTTCTGTCATCATTAATCCATCCATCAGCAGAAATCAACGAGGAGCAATTGTGTCTTTAAATCTGGCAATAATTTTGGGGAGCCACATCACCATCCTTTCAGTTGGATAACCTGGAATGTTCATCTTTCTCTTCCTTTGCATTCCTTTGTGTGGGTGGGTGGGCCACAGCCAGTGGTGCTCAGGGCTCTTCCTGGCTTAGGGACCATATGTGGTGTTGAGGATTGAACTAGAGTTGGCTGTGGGCCATATAAGCACCTTCATGTCTGTATTATCTCTCTGTTCCCTTTATTTTTTATTTTTGTTTTTGCTTTTTGGCTCACACCCAGCGATACTCAAGGATTACTCCTGGTTCTGCACACAGGAATTACTCCTGGCGGTGCTTGTGACCTCTTTATTTTTTTAAAACAGTATTTAAGTCATGCTTTTGGGGGGGGCCACAACCAGTGGTGCTCAGGGCTTACCCCCCAGTTCTTTCTGTGCTTAGGGTTCACTCTTATGCTACTTGCGGGACCATATATGGTGCCGGGGATGGGATTGGTCTCGGCTCAGCGGCAGGCAGGGCAGTTGCCTTATCCTGTACTCATTCTTTGACACTTTAATTCTTTCCCTGTCATTCAACAAGCATCCAGGTATATTTCTGAGCTCCATTAGGGAGGAAAATCACCCAGGTTTACATGATTAAATAATTAATTACAGGATTAATTATAGGATTTTGAACATGTGGCAGGCAAATGAGGCCCTTTATTAAATAGATGACTGAAGTCTTTTAGGGCAATTGACAGAGCAGTCTGTCCTGAGAGAGGCAGACATTTGATCCCCTTCTCAGTGACAATGATTTAAGACCCTTGTCCCCATCCCCACAAGCCAAGCTCTGGAGGGAGGAGCCCCTTTTTCTCCTCCTGCTTGGAGAAAACTCTGACAGCAAGTCAAGTCCTAGTTCACAGTTTATGTCCCTGCACATCACAGCTTTCACACAAAATCTACGGCACAGGGTTTGAAAAGAGGGAAGCTGTGATGTGAAGCGTTCAGCAGTGACAACAGAGCAATTATCTGCCCAGATTACAACAGCATGTCCAGGGAGATGCTAATTTGGAGTTTTAAAGGACAGTTTTAAAATGACTTTCTATGAGCAATTCTATTTGAAGTCTGTTTCAGTGGATGCTGGGGAGTGTTTCAGGGTCCCCCCAGGGGTCGCCTCCAGCCCGGATAGGTGTTAACTGTCCTGTGCATCCCACCTGTGACTGAGGTCACATTTCCAGCTGTGTCTGTCATCTCATTTCACTAGTATGGATCCAGGATCTGTTTTTCTGGAAGGCCGGAAATAGCCTTTCCTGATTTCTCCTGTGTGCCCGGTTAAATGCAGCTGGCCGTCTGAGTTTTCTTTATGCTGCTTTCTTCTTTCCACGACTGCAAATGTTGGTCCACAAAGTGACCTTGCCTGCCCAGATGGCAGATAAAGAGGATGAAGATGCTGTTTTATGGCTTCATTTTGGGTCCCACTGTGCACTCCATGTCCTGATGATTGCCCCCTCTGGTCAGTGATGGAAATCCAGCTCAGAGCAGGTATTTTCGCTTTGCCTGAGTGTGGGTTCAATATACCTTTAAAAACAAACAAACAAACAAACAAACAAAAAACACCTCTCTTTCATATATCTACTCTGCCTTTCCCATGCAGATTTCCCTACAATTCTGACCGCAAATCTCCTGGATGCCTCTCTCTGTTCTTTCTGGGGAAACTAAGCTAATTCTAAGACTCCCTGAGCTATTCTCTGCTTTTTGAGTCTGCTTGTCCCCTCCTGGAATCTCACCATGCCTAGAGTTTTCTTCATAGAGAATTTCTTTCCAGACTGTCCCCTTCGAGTTTGAGGACCACCTGGCCTTGTGTTGGTGTCTTGAGCATCAGCTCTATCTCTCATGGGTGATGTCGTCCCCAGCAAAGTGTTACCAGTGGCAAATAGGGGCTGCGGTAGTACTTGCTTTCCTGTAGGATCTTTGAGGATCCTGGGCTAAGGGCTTTGAAGAGTGCCCAAGAGGAGTCACAAATTCACTAAGTGATGACCATGGTTATTAATAATTTACCTCTGATTATTAAGAATTTCACACTGGAACTTTCCCCCAAAACCCAGAAGCCAAGTCCAGACTTTAAGTTTTTGTTAATTATTAATTATTATGCTTGGGTTTTGGACTTTGGCCAGTGATGCTCAGGGGTTACTCATGGTCAGGGGACCATGCAGGATGCTAGGGAATACATCTTCTTTACCACTGGCTGCTTCAACTTTATTCCTGCGTTCCTGAGAGTGGGTTGGAAGTCACTGAAATCCATCACTCATTCATTTTGTGGTATGGTTTTGTGATTGGGGGGCCACACCCGTAGGTACTCAGGGCTTGTTCCTGCCTCTGCACTCAGGGATCACTCCTGGCGGGACTTAGGCAACCACATGGTGTGTTGGGGATTGAACCCTGAGTCACTGGTGTGCAAGGCAGCACCCTCTTTGTTATACTCTCTCTCCAGGCCCTATTATTTACTTAAAGATAATTAACTGAATCATTGTGAGATAGACTCTTACAAAGCTGTTCATGATTGGATTTCAATCTTACAGTATTCCATATTCCAACACCTATCCCTCCACCAGTGTATATTCCCATTCTCTCTCTCTCTCTCTCTCTTTCTCTCTCTCTCTCTCTCTCTTTGCTCTCCATCTATCTCTTTCTTTCCTGCCCCCCCTTTCTCTGCCCCTCTCTCTCTCCTTCTTCCCTTCCTCTTTCTGGACATCGTGGTTTGCAATATTGACACTGAAAGGTTATCAAGAAAATGCCTTACCCATTTTTAACCTTCAGATCTTGTCCAGTGTGATCATTCCCAGATATTATTGTCATACTGGATATGATTCATTTTTTTAAAGGTGCAAAGAAGGCAGAGCTGTGAATACCACTTTTCTTGTTGATAGAATACCACATTTCTTGTTGATCCTGTATTGATGGTACATAGCCCTTACAAAATTCTATTTGTACCATTAAAGTACACAGTTTTCATTTGGGGGAAATTTGAGAACTTTGTGTACTTCCATGAGTTTTCTTACTAACATAATAGAAATTTATTTCAAACACTGGAAGAGGAAGGCCTTTTCTTTTCTTCAAGATTTATGATCTTACTAATTTTATTTTAGTTTTTAAATCATGATTTGGGGGCTCTGGAGTAGTGGCCCACATCTGGCAGTGCTCAGGGCCTACCACCCTTCTGTGCTAAGGAGTGCCCCCTGGTGGTGCTCAGGGTACCATATATGGTGCTGGGATTTGGAGCACAAATTAACTGCATGCAAGGGAAGACGCTTCCGGTATCCAGCCCCAAGTGTTGCTTTGATTAATGTTTTTTAAAAATCCTAGAGAGATAAATAGATCAAAAGACAGATAACCAAGCAAGAGAGAGAGAGTTTGAGAAGGATATTTCAATTGATGATAATTATGCACAGGGCCTGCCATCTTGCCCTGAATGATAATCTCATCAGTGAGTTTTTGCCTATCTTTCCACCAGGTTCACTTCCTCCTTGCAGGATATGGTCCTTATTCTTTGCCCCAGGCCACTGGCCACCCTTTGCTATACTTAGAATCATCCCCTTTAAATGCATTCCCAGAAACTGTCCAGGCTTCAGATCAAACAATTTCTGAAACTTCAAACCTGCTTTTTTTTCTTATGGGCAGGCCAGGTCCCCTGAGAGTCACAGCTCAGCCCTCCGAGTGAGCACCTCACTTCTGTCACTGGTCCCCCTAACTGAGGATGAGTGATGGCCACTGTGCACATGGTCTCAGCTGATGAAGGGGTTCCTGCTCTGCCCCGTGTTTGCACCCCACATGGTGCTATCTGTTGAGCTGCATTGAGAGAAGGAAAACATGGTGGGGGGGTGATGGTGAGGATCACATCTTGGCCAACCTGTTTCAGAGCTATATTCTAGTGTTCCCAAGTATAGACTCCTGTTCTCAGAAATGCCAGGCGGCGATGGGAGCACTGGCCATTGAGAATGTGGTGGGTACATTCAGGGCTGGGAATGGGGGGCTGGTTGGGGCTTGTGAACATTCAGACTGTACCTGCAAAGCAGCAATTTGAAAGAAAAATGTGATAGAAAAAGAGAAGTGAAAGAAAAAAGGAGAAAACAGGGAGAAGGACAGGAGACGGGTAGAGATGAGAGGAAAGGGGGAAAGCAAAGTTTAAAGTGGAATGAAAGATCCACATAAATCACAAAATATTCAAACATGTGTGAGGTGAAGACATCCAGATAGTGAACATCATGAGATATTATTGACTGAATGTGAAAGTAACAAGTTTATTAAATAGAAAATGTAGTGATCCTATAACTGACAGAAACAACCATGATACTCCTAAGAAAGTCTCAGTTAGGGGCTGGGGAGAGGACTCAGTGGATGGGAGTCCAAGTTTCACATGTGGGGGGTGTGTTTGATCACCAGCACCACATGGTTCTCTGAGCACTGCTGGATGTAACTTCCAAGCATAGAGCCAGAAGTAGCCCCTGAGCACATCATGTGTGGAACCCCCACTCCAATAAATTACTATATTTTGATTATGAAACATGGATTTTTAAAATCAGATATTGGTTTGCTAAGTCTTGCACTATCTCTGTTCTAAGAAATGAGTACAGAGGCTGACGTCAGTTTTCAGTAGCTCCAATTGAAAGCCATATTTTTGCTCCTAACTTGAGAGATTGTCTGGATCACATTTTTTCTTGCACATGTTAGGAACAAATATTTTAATATTTCCTGGGAGCAAATATTTGCAATTTTAATGACTTACCTGAAAAAGGTTGTTTATGGAGCGATAGCACAGTGGGTAGGGCGTTTGCCTTGCACGCAGCCTACCTGGCCGACCCGAATTCAATTCTTCCGCCCATCTCGGAGAGCCCAGCAAGCTACCAAGAGTCTCTCACCCACACAGCAAAGCCTGGCAAGCTACCCGTGACATATTCTATATGCCAAACACAGTAACAACAAGTCTCACAATGTTACTGGGCCCGCTCGAGCAAATTGATGAACAAGGGAAGGACAGCACTACAGTGCTACACTGCATCATGAGGGTTGTTCCCTGGCCTTGAACGTGGATTAGTGTTACCCAGTACAGTTTATTTTCATGATTGGGGACTGTTCTCTGCCTTGTGCAACTAAGAAGAGAGTTTGTGTGTCCAAGGATTATGCTGCCTGCTAATTCCCTGCACTTCCCTTATTTTGTCTGGGTATTTCTCTCCCCCTCCACACCCCCCCCCCACCCTGCCACTATCTCTAGTTATTTTCTCTATTTAAAAATTTGTTGTATTTAAAACTAACATCCATTGGAACCCTTCCATGCTTGATTCCCTTTACACACTTGCCCCACCCCCAGGAACTTCTATTGTCAGAATTTACTGGTTTATTTTCCCTGTGTTTTTGTTGTCCTTGTGCAGTCATCTACTTTGTTCCCCATATTCTAGACACAGCTGAAATCACCCCAAGTTTGTCTTTCCTTTCTGAATTTATTTCACTTCATAACAAAAATTCCCTTCATTTTATTGCAAATTATGGGTTTTTGCTTGTTTGTTTGTTTAGACCTTTTTTTTAAATTAAAGAACTGTGATTTACAAAGTGATTGATGGTTGATGCTTTAAGCATCTAATATTTCAACCTCACTGGAGGCAATGACAGATCTTTAAAAGCAGCTGAGGGGCTGGAGAGATAGCACAGTGGTAGGGTGTTTGCCTTACACGCGGCCGACCTGGATTCGATTCCCAGCATCCCATATGGTCCCCTGAGCACCACCAGGGGTAACTAATAAGTACAGAGCTAGGAGTAACCCCTGTGCATTGCGGGGAGTGACCCCAAGAGCAATAATAAATAAATAAATAAATAAATGCAGCTGAGCAGACTTTCTGGTATCTGCTAGAGACTACTTCTTAAGGTCCTCTTGTCTCTCACTTGGCACTTGGGTTGTTTCTGCATCTCAGCTCTCGTGAACACTGCCACAGATGCTGGTGTGCAGGTACAGTTTCCAGCACACATTTCAGATACAGGGACAGAAAACAGAAATGGGCTTGCTGGATTCTTGGGCAAGTCTAAATTTAGTGTGTTAAGTAAGGGCACTGTTAGTGCACCACAGGATTTTCATGCCAGTTTAGGCTGCGCCTACAGGCACTGGGTCTCTCCACAGAGCCCTGGTCTGCTGGCACTGTTAATTCTATTTGGATGGAAATCATTCTCCAAGTTTCCTTAGTAATAAGGGATGATGAGCATTTTCCTGTGTACATTGCACATCTGTGCGCATCTTTGAAGAAATGTCCATTCAGATCTTCTGCCTTTATTTTTTTTAATTATGGGCGTTTTGCTGTGGAATTGCATGAATCCTTTATATACACAGATATTAACCCTTTGCCAATAAATGATGTACAAATAGCTTTTTCTAATCAGTAGGCTGTTGTTTTTCCTTAAATATATATATATGCAGAAGCGTTTCAGATTTGACATAGTTCTGAGTTTCTTTGTGTCATATTCTCATCGCTAGAGTCAAATCACCAAAAAGTCTCTAATGCAAATGCCACAGATCATATCATTTATTTATTTCTTTATGTATTTTACGATTTTAAGTTTATTTCCCACTTTGTTCATCCATTTTTAATTCTTGTGGAGGTTTCACATTTCACTTCTGACAGTTCTTGGCCAACTGGGTCAAAGGTTTAATACAAGGGCCACTAGCTCTGGGGCTGGAACCAGGGGCAGCCGCATGCTAGGCTTCTGCCTTGACTTCTGTACCATCTCTGCAGCCCTGGGTTTGTTTTTGTTTATGGAGTTAGTGATTCACTTTCATTCTTTTGCATGTGATGCTCTGGTTTTCCCATCGCCATCTGTTCAATGGCGTTTCCTTTCTCCATTGTATGGTCACGGCTCCTTTGTCATGAACTAAACACAATGTGTATGGGTTTATTTCTGGCATGTTGGTTCTATTCAGTAGACTTGCATTTCTATTTTTATTGCAATACAATAGTGTAATTATAACATAGTTTGAAGTTGGGTAACATGTTTTTCTCCAATATTATGCTTATTCTTTTTTTTTTCTCAAGATTGCTACTTGGGCTGATTTGTGATTCTATGTAAATATTAAGGGTTGTTCCAGTTCCTTGAAAGTATCATTGGAATTTTAATAGGTTTTGCAATGAATCTATGTATTGCTCTAGCTATCATTTTAACTACTTAGCTTCTCCCATTCATGAACATGAAATTTGATTTTGTTTCTTTTAACAATGTCTTCTAGTTTTCATTGTGTAGGACTTTAGATTTCCTTTCTTATTTTGTTTTTGCCCATACCTGGTGGTGCTCAGGACTTACTTGTGGTCAGGAATCACTTCTGATGGAATTCTAAGGACCATATGAGATGCTGAGGATGTTGAGGATGGAATCTGGGTTAGTGGTATGTAAACAAGCACTTACCTGCTGTACTATCTCTAATATCTTTGTTCTAAATTATTCCTAAGTATTTCGTTCCTTTTAGTGTGATTTTGAAGGCAATCTTAAGAAGCTCTTTTTCTTCCATTTCTTTTGTAGATAGGAATACAGCATCCTTTATATATTGATGGCATGGGTATCTTTGTCCTGTTCTTTTTGTTATTTCTAATAGTTTTTCAATGGAGTCTTTAGGTTTTCCTTTGCATATATATATATATTCATATATATTATGGTCTCACCTGCAAATAGTGAAATGTACTTCTTTCCCAGATTTTATTTCTTTTATTTATTTTCTTGTCGTATTGCTCTTCCTAGAATTTACAGCACTATTCAATTTTAGTGGTGAGTGAAATCCTTGTTTTGTTCCTAATAACTGTTTTATCACCATTACATATGATCATTGGCTGTTTTTTTAAAAGTTGGCCTTTATTATGTTGATCTGTTCTTTCTATTCCTCTTTTACTGAGTTTACTCATAAATGGGTGCCAAATCATCGTGTCATCATGATTTTTGTCCTTTATGTCAATATGATATAATCTGTTAGTTGACTTGTATATATTGAACTATCCTGTATCTCTATTATAAATCCCACTTTTTATAATACATGAGCAACTTATCTGTTTATTGTTATTTCCTCCTCCTGTTTCTCTTTATTTTTGTGGACATTTTGTGATGGCCAAAATTTATGCACATACTCAAAGTGTTTTGGTTTAGGTTATTATAAAGTTTATGTAAAGGTTCTGTGATTCTCATGTATTAAAAAAACTCACCTTGATCTCATTCTAATGTGTCTCTCTATCACTGCCCCTCCACACACTGTGTATATTTGGTGTCTTCTTCCTTTAGGCAGGGATTTCTTTTAATTGTAGTATTTCTTTAGTATTTAATCATTTCTTTAGTATTTAATCAATCAGTTAATTGGTGATGAAAAACATTTAGCCTTATTTATAAAATTCTTTGTTCCCCCTTTATCTCTGAGAGGGAGAGAGAGTCTAGTAGGGTAGAATAATCAGTTGAAAACCCTTTTCTTCCAACACTTAATCTATTGCTCTGTTCTTTGGGGGGCTGGAAGCCTTTTGCTCTGAAACCCACAGGCATTTATTTCTCTAGATGCTTTTACAATTCTCGCATCTTTGGTATTTTAATTTCAATACCTCTTATTGTGCATCTGTTCAGGTTTATTTTGTTTGGAGGCATCTGAGCTTCCTGGATCTAGATGTGTGTTTTCCAAGCTAGGGGAATTATTGTCAGTTATTACTTCTCCATCTGGAACACCCATGGCACACTTGGTGTCCCTCTTGGTTTTGTCCTTTAAGTCTCTTGTGCTCTTTTCATATGTTCTAAGTCTTCTGTGTCCTCTATGCCAGTTGCATATTTCCCCTGGTCTGTCCTTGAGCTCGGAGACCATGATTCTAGTTCACTGTGAAGCTGCTCTATTGTATTTTGATGACTGCAGACTAGTGGATACAGTGGAAGAGGCCCTGGAGAACTTAAAGACTTCAGGCCTCCCTGGGGCCAGCGGCTGCCTGCTTTGAGAAAGAAGATTTTCAGGTCCCCCTCCTCTAGCCGGGTGCTCAGCTGGGCTTTCTCGGCCCCTCTGGCACACTCTGACCCCATCTGGGCCTGTCCACAGCAGGTTCTGACACTCAGTCTTTCTGGAATTGGGTGCTGTGGGTTCAGACTTCTAGATAGGCCAAAGCTGTGTAGCCAGAGGGGGCCAGGAGACCCTTGCTGAAGCTTCTGTTGAAGATCCTTCCCTTGCAGGCACCTCCCAGTCCCCTCTCTGTGCTGTGACTTTAAGAGGGAGCTCTGGTCCCCGACCCCTTTCTTAACCCCTTCTGCGAATGGAACATTCCCAGACTGGTGCCAGCATCAAGGGCCAGGCCCAGGTTCTGGCATTGAAGAAATGCTGTGAGCCCAGCAGGAGCATATGCCGGCAGCAGTGCCTGCTGTAATGGCCCCAGAGTTTGTTACTCCGAGCGGAAGTCTGTCTGGGGTGAAGCCTCTAGCCAAGCTGGTTCTGCTTCCAGCCAGCTCCTCTAAGGAGCTGAGATTCCATTAGCCTGGGCTGCCAGTCACTGCCTATACCCACACAGCAGCAATTGCCTTGTGGTCTCAGGCACCAGAGTGATCCAAGGTCCTGTTCCTCAGCCATTGCCCACCTGTGCTAGTTGGTCTGGAACCTGGTCAGAGGCTCATTCCTCACCAGAGGAAGGTGTCCCCAGGCCCATGCCTGTAAGATGTGTTTTCTTCTCTAATGCATGCACCCTAGCTCTTCTGCTCACTGCCTTCTCCCTTCTCTTCCATGATCATACCTGGTCATGTTGAAACAAAATGATGTTCCCATCTGTTCTGGTCTCTGGGACATGCCAATCCGGTGATTGCTGGGCTTTCTCTGGGATTGTTTGCCTTTGTTTCCCACCTCTGTTCTCCACTATCTGACCAGAACCAACTTCTTTTTTTATTAATTTTTTATTAGTGAATCACCATGAGGTACAGTTACAGACTTACATATTTTCATGCTTGTATTTCAGTCATACAGTGCTTGGGTACCCATCCCTCCACCAGTGCCCACCCTCCACCACCAACCATCCCAGCATCCCTCCCACATCCACACCCCATCCCCCACCAACTCAACCCACCTCTGTGGCAGGGCATTCCTTTTTGTTCTCTCTCTTCTTTTTAGTCTTGTGGTTTGCAATAGAGGTATTGAGTGGCCATTGTGTTCGATCTATAGTCTACTTTCAGCACGCATCTCCCATCCGAGTGGGTCCTCCAACCATACTTTACTTGGTTTTCCTTTATCTGAGCTGCCCTCTCCCCAAGCATGTGAGGCTGGCTTCTAAGTCATGGAGCAAACCTCCTGGTACTTATCCCTGCTATTCTTGTGTGTTAATCTTCCATTCTGTTACTTTATATTCTACAGATGAGTGCAATCCTTCTATGTCTGTCTCTCTCTTTCTGATTCATTTCATTTAGCATGGTGATTCACCTATATGCAAATTTCATGACTTTATCTTTTCTAACAGCTGCATAGTATTCCATTGTGTAGATGTACCAGAGTTTCTTTAACCAGTCATCTGTTCTTGGGCATTCAGGTTTTTCCCAGATCCTGGCTATTGTAAGCAGTGCTGCAATGAACATATAAGTGCAGATGTCATTTCGGCTATACTTTTTTGCCTCTCTGGGATATATTCCCAGAAGTGGCATTGCTGTGTCAAATGGGAGCTCAATTTCTAATTTTTTGAGATGCTACCATACTGTATTCCAAAAGAGCTAAACTAGTTGGCATTCCCACCAGCAGTGTAGAAGGGTCCCTTTGTCCCCACATCCACGCCAACACTGGCTGCTTTTGTTCTTTTGGATGTGTGCCAGTCTCTGTGGTGTGAAGTGGTATCTCATAGTTGTTTTGATTTGCATCTCCCCGATGATTAGTGATGAAGAGCATTTTTTTCATTTGGCCATTTGTATTTCTTCCTTGAGAAAGTTTCTGTTCATTTCTTTGCCCCATTTTCTGATGGGGTTGAATGTTTTCTTCTTGTAGAGTTCAACCAGTGCCTTATATATCCTTGATATCAACCCCTTATCAGATGGGTATTGTATAAATATCCTTTCCCATGTAGATTGTCTTTGTATTCTGGTCACCACATCTTTTGCGGTGCAGAAACTTCTTAGTTTAATATAGTTGCATTTGTTTATCTCTGTTTCCACTTGGTTTATCAGTGGCATGTCATCTTTGAAGATTCCATTAGCTTCAATATCGTGGAGGGTTTTGCTGACCTTGTCTTCAATGCACCTTATGGATTGACCAGAACAAACTTCACTGGATTATAGTATATATTGTAAAAACATGCACTTTAAAAAATATATACATAATACACAATACACACATACATATATAAATGTTTGTTTGGGGGCACACCTGTTGATGCTCAGTGGTTACTCCTGACTTTGCACTCAGGAATCACTTCTGGCAGTGCTCGGGCACCCTTTTGGATGCCAGAGACCAAACCCAGGTTAGCTGCATGCAAGACAAGCATCCTTCCCTTTGTACTATGACTCCAGCCCCTCACTATTATATTTAATTTTTTTAAATTGAATCAGAGATACACAGTTAGTTACAAGGCAGTTGTTCATCACTAGATTTGTCATACAATGTCCCAACACCATCAGTGTACATTTCCCACCACCATTGTCCCCAGTTTCCCTACTGTCACCACTCCCCACCCCCCACCTGTATTATTATTATTATTTTTTTTAATGGTAGATTCTTCCCCTCTCCCAGGAATCATTCCACCTACAAATAGAAGCCAGGCTTTTCTCTGTTGTGTGTGTTGAGAGTTGCTTCTGGTTTTTCCTAAATGATTTGCTACTGCTTGTAGGTGCCCCTTCCCCATTAGCAGAGAAAAGGGTCACCAAATCCTCTCAAATAGCTGCCACAGAAAATGGGGACTCTTCTATTATGATCCTTCTTATTGATTTATTTTTGAATTTGGTTCTGGCCACTAACTGCCTTAGGACTATTTTTTAAGTACCCTAAAAATAAATCTTGCACATTAGAAACCTGACCCCCCCATGCTCTCATAGCCTGTCTTCAGAAGCTGGCTGTAGAGGGTTGTGTCTGTAGAACATCTACAATCTGGGTCATTGTTCTGGTGCACTGAGGTGTGTATATTGCTTCAAAACCATCACAACAAAATGACAGGACCAGGATTTTAGGCACTAAAATGACCTTGTGCCTGTGCAGTTTGGATCTCTCCCACACTTCAGCCCTTTCCTCTTCCTTGTTGCCTCATCCTTGCTGTGATGCTCAGGGGTTGCGTATGCTTGCAGTGCCTGAACACTTGCTTTGGTGCACATGACCATAGGGGGTCCAAGTTGCAGTTCTCTGGGATCAAGCTCAGCATGGCAGGTGGCACCAGGGATGGAGTTCAAGGCAGGCACACTATCATGGAGCTGCTTCCAAGCCCTCATGTTCTTCTTAATGGGAGAGAGAAGTCAAGAAAAGCACACCATGAAAAAAATACCCACGGACAATAAAAATAAGGGCCAGGAGGACTGGTCCATGGTTGGAAGCTTGCCACATGTAGAAGGGCGAGGAACAGCAATTAGGATGGAGAAGGGAACAGTAAGACAAATGGTATTTGGAAGTGATCACTCTGGATGACAAGAACTGAGTGCTAGAAGTAGGTAAAGGGATATATACATGATAACTTCTCACTATGTACATATATTGCAAACCATAATGCCCCAAAAGCGGGGGAGGGAGGGAGGTTGGAAGAGAGGGAGGGGAAAGAGAGAGATGCCTGATATAGAGGCAGGCTGGGGCAGATGGGAGGAAGGTGGGGAGGGTGATAGGAGGGAAACTGGGGACACGAGTGGTGGGACACTGGTGAACTGGAACATTATATAACTGAAACCCAATCATGAACAACCATGTAACTGTGTATCTCAGTGGTGGGTGGATGGATGGATGGATGAAAGGAGGAAAGGAAGGTGATGAGACCTTTTATGCATGTTCACATTCTACACAAAGTAGAAAGGATCCAGTTTCAAAGCCAAATTTTTGTGTGGCATACACACTTGTGCTGCAGCCGTGTCAGTTTGTATGGGTAGGTTAATAGACTTTTAGATATTCTTACAAACATCTAAAGGGCTGACAATTCTATATTTAAAGTCTGTATGTTCAATGATACTCAACGGAATAACTTAATCATAGTGAAACTGATGTAATCTACTTAATATAAAAAAAAAGAGCTCAACTCTTCAGAGTCAAATTGGAATTATGGAATTACAGAACCAGGCCCTTTCTAATGATGCCGAAGACTTGTGTGAGCAGGGAGTTTTTCAGGACAGTCTGAATTTGCTCTGCTCAAGGTTTGGTGAAATTGAGAGAGAATACCTCTATTAGCTTTCCAGGTGAAAAGGAGGACTCATTAGTATTCCATGGAGCTTTTATTTTACTTAATTAAATCAGTTGAGAATTCCTAAGAGACACTGAATTATCCCCCGTAATTCAAGTCATGACTATGGGTTAAAAATCGAACGTCAATGCCTTTTGTGGAAAATATCTTTTGAAGAAGGAAGGCCAATGGTGGTTAAGGGTGCAATTCTTGAATCCTTCCAAATGTGAACATGGAGAGTTAGCTTCCTGTTGCTTTTTTTTAATTAATTAATTTGCTTAATATGTTTAACACATGTTTGGTTGGCTTAGTAGCAGAAAAATTCTTAATTGCATTGCCTCTTCCATAGTTATATGAAGAAAAGAACAATTCAATTAGATACACCTTGCAAAACATATGAAAATATTTTTAAATTCAATAAAAACTCGACTTCATTGACTGATCTGAGCTATAGATGAAGAAATGGTTATGGTGCTTTGGTTTACCCAAAATTCATAAGAGTTTCTCATAAAAATATTCAATTTTAATGCTGATAAATAATAAAGCTGACTACAAAACAAGTCATAATAGTCCTTTTACAATTCAGGTGAAAAAATTTTAATATGTGAAAATGATCTATAAGAAGTAAAACAATTTTAAACTAATTTTCTCAGGGAAATGAAAACATCAGATGGCTTATGATAATAATTGTGCTGAGTTAAATGGAGTAAAATCCAATTTCATTGTGGGAACTATGCTATAATTCAGTCTAACTTAAAGCTTGAAAATGGTGTTTAACCACCTGGAATACGAATTGAGGACAGATTCTTCAAACTTAAAATAACTCAGTAAAAGAATAGGGAATGAATGTGATTAATATTGAATTCACCATTCCCTTTCCTGCCTGAGCCTGATGCCTGAGGGTGAGTGTGTTCCAAGCTGCCCTCTCTTCATTTGGGTCTGCATTTCAAGGGTCTCCCTAGGGGCAGAGGGCAAGGTCAGTGTACCCCTCTAGGTTATTCTAAACTGGTTGGGCAATCAAATTAAGCTCTGAGATTAAAAGGAGAAGAGAACACTTTAAGTTGTCTACAGAAAGGATTCTTCATTGTTGCAGATTCTAAAGCCAAGGGCACAGAGAAAGAGCAATAAATGGGGAAGGGGCCGTGGCTTGTAGCAGGAAAGGGTACCCTTGAATTAGGTAGTTGCCCTCCCAATCAAAAGGTGTCTCCATGAAATGGGTTTTCCCAATTCTGATTCCTCTGCTGCACTTCCATTCTCCTTGATAATTCAGGGAGTGGTCGAAAACACGATTCTGTGGCATCTCTGTGGGTCTGGGGGTTAAAGTTTCTACCTGCCCAAGGGGCACAGCTTGGGGAGGCTCGGTCTTACCTCATCGGGCAGGTTCATACTGGCCCCTGTCTCAGGAGTCAGCCCCTGGGTGATCACCATGGGGATGTGGGTTAGGGTGGGCTGTGTATTGGCTAACTGAACTGCGTGGTGGGGGGGGGGCTGTCAGGCCCCAAGAATTCCACTGGAGACTCTTTTTAACCATGGGCAGAACTGGAGGCTGCACTTCCCCTTCCAGATGTGTTCTAAGAACACAGGTAGTAGAGAACACCCCCAGATTCCTCTTGAGGCCTCTCACCCTCATTGCTCAGGGTAAGAGGTGAGAAGCCAGCACACTTCCACCTCAAATGTCTCTTGCCAGGATCCCTAGAGGTGAGTCTGGTCTAAGGATGCCTGGATGTACAAGTTCTCACCAAGCTTCCCCATCCTCCCAGCCTTCAGCAAGATGCAGTCCGGAGTTATCCAGAGTGACAGTAAGGGGGTGGGGGTGGAGGAAGCTCTGTTGATAGACTCACCAGGAGAAGCTTGGAAGTCCATGAAGTTTGGGCCCTTCCCGATGTAGCATGTGTACTCACATCTCTCCTGTCCGTGGTACAGAGAGCTTCTTACTGAGACCCCGAGCATCTGTCACTCACAAAGTGGCTCTGGGAAGTCCCAGATACTCTTTAAGATTCTTGTTCTGTCTTAGAAACTTACCAGGATTTTTCATTCTGATTTAATCTGCTTTCACATGTGTCATAATAAGATGGAATTCCCTTCACATCCTTGCAGATGAATTTTCTGAGCGGCTGGTCTAGTGATTGAGCGAGTGGCTTGGCTGAGTAAAGCATGGGCCAAGACCTGTGGGGTCCAGCCCCCAGGCCCACCCCTCTGTGGGGTGTCTTGAGGATGCGCAGCGACTTCCCACTATCTCTCCACTGTTCTGCCATTTCCCTCACAGGTGTCACAATATTTGTGAGATGATGTACTTATCTTTCTAAGTTATAGCTCAATTTAGACTTCTTTCTTGAAGCCAGCATTTTAGAAGGCTTCTGTGTGGCTGGGAATTTAGTCTTCTGGGACCTGGTGTTGAAAATCAGTAAGACCACCGATTTATCTTTCTGTTGTGGACAGAGTAAATGAATTGTATGCAGCAAAGCAATGTGACAGAGAGGGTACCAGGCCCACAGTATTTCATGTTCAGGTATGCTGTCAAGGTAAAAAACAGAGAGAGAGGTGGGGAGAGAGGGAGAGTGAGAGGAGAGAGGAGACAATGAGAGAGGGGAGAGAGGAGAGATATATGGAGAGAAGAGATAGGAGAGAAGGACAGAGGAGAGGAAAGAGGGAGAAATGAGAGAGGAGAAGTGAGAGAGACAAGAGAGAAGAGGAGAGAGAGGCAAGAGGTCATCTTACTTAAGACAGATTTATTGAACAGTTCAAGGAACTGGCAAGTGGGCTCTTGAATGAATCAATTCAACAGGAACTTAAAACATGGATATTATTAGTTTTACTCTGATGGCATTTTGTATTGTAAGGAATAAAACTCTTTTAAAAATACATACAAAGAATTAAAATTTTAAAGCTCTTTAAGCAACCAGATAGTTTGTTACATATTTAGGGTAAATGTACCAAAAATTTAATCCCTTTTGTAGTTCATTGAGATTTTATTTCATTTCTTATATGGATACACTTGAACTTCAATTAATTTTTTTATTTTATAATTTTTCCATCATATAGCCCTTTATTCAATGATTTCCACTTAAGTTTTTGGTCATGTTTTATTATCCTAATTTGTTTTACTCTTCGAGTTCTGCTTCTAGATATTACAACTTTATTTTTAGCATAAAATATGTCTTTTCCTGATTTAAGCCACTCTAGTTTTCTTAAATATCTTATTGAAAGATGAAATGGAAAGAAAATCATATAAAAATTGGAGCCCATGATTTTTTTTTAATTTTTAGCTAAAGACATAAACTACATAGCCATAAAGCTCTTTTCCATGTTTAGATTTAGGAGTGAGAATGGTGATTGCATACAAGAATGTTATTCCTAAGCAAGAAGAATTTGACACTTACTTTTTGACTCATTACAAGAATTCAAAAGCATCAAAATAAACTGAATATTTAGAAAGCTGTTTAAGTAAGAATAAAGTCAAAGATTTATTTCTTAGATAATTATTAAAAGACACTG
>JAOXYA010029735.1:0-13054 GCA_028565675.1 Sorex palustris
GGGTGGCAGGGGCAGGGGTGTAGGGGTGTAGGGGGCAGGGGTGTAGGGGGCTAAGTCGAGGGGTGGCGGGGGCAGGGGTGGAGGGGTCAGGGTTCGAGGGGGCAGGGTTGGAGGGGCACAGGTGGCAGTGGCAGGGGTGGAGGGGTACGGGTGGCGGGTTGGAGGGGGCAGGGGTGGTGGGGCAGGGGTGGAGGGTGGAGGGGTGGAGGGGCAGGGCTGGAGGGGTGGGCCGGCCAGCTCGCAGGTTGGACGCTCGGGCTTGTGGTCCGTGGACCGGGCTCTTCTCCCGCCGGGCAGGGGGTTCCCCGGGGAAAGGCTCTAACCTCCCCATGGCTCCTAATCCCTCTTAGCGCAGGGCTTAAGGGGTGGCCGCGCTCCACCTCTCCCTGGGCGCGCGGGCAGTGACCGGACAGCAGCCGCCCGTGTCTGTCCAGGAGGGCCTGGGGTGCGGGGCAGCAGAGCTGGGCATTGCAGCTCCACAGCTCCACCTCAGCCCCACAGGCCCATGTGCACTGCAGCCCGGCACGTGGTTCTGCCCACAGCCCCACCGAGCACCAGAAACCCTCCAGGCCGGACAGTCCACAACGGACGCTCTCCTGTAGCCGTGAGTGCATGCAGAACCTTCCAGAACAGGCCTGCCAGAGACCACGCAGCTGAGAGCGGGAGGGCGCACCGGGGCGGGTCCCCCCTGGGAGATGGCGCAGAGCACATGGGGAGCACGTGTGACCAAAGGCCACCGATGCACGTGTGGACAGTGACGCTGCGATTTTCTGCAATAAAAGATGCATAAAACAAGACAGTGCTGAGCTGGATCCTCCTATATGCTGATCCGGAGTCAAAGTCCCTCCTATTGGCTGATCCCAGGTCCCTCCTATTGGCTGATCCCAGCTCTCTCTTATTGGCTGATCCCGAGTCAAAGTCCCTCCTATTGGCTGATCCCGGGTCCCTCCTCTTGTCTGGGTCCAGTTTGACCCTGGTGGCACTGTGCAGACTCCACTACTCATGATGTGGCAGGCCCAGGTTCCCCTGGGAGAGCCATGGCTGGAGGAGCGTGCTGCAGGCAGACAGTGGCAGTGCAGAGACAGTGGTCGGGCTTCCAGCGTGCCCTTCCCGCCATCTCTGACCACTGCCACGGCTGCTGAGGGTGGCAGGAGCTCGTCACCGACTGGGGGCCCCTGCTCCAGCACGCACAGATGCAGGAGAAGGCACAGCCCACCCGGAGGAGCACGGAATTCTGGGTGGGGCTCCGCATGGAACCCTGGGCGAGACGTCGCTGACTTCGCATGGCTTCAGAGAGACTGCTGAACCCCTGCTGCCTCAGTTTACCCATCTGTGAAATAAGGCTAATGATGTTCCCTGACCTTGAAGGGCTGTGGAGAGATTCGTTAATTAGAGTTTCTGAGTTGCTTGGCAGCTGACGGATGAAAAGGGCAGACTCGTTAATTGATTTTTCAAGGCCAAGTGTACCACCACACATGGCAACTCCACACAGCAACTCCACACACACACCGACTTCACACACACACACTGACTCCACACACACACCAACTCCACACGCATACTGACTCCACACATACCAACTACATACACACCAACTCTTCACACACACCGACTCCACACACTGACTTCACACACACACACTGACTCCACACACACACTATCTCCACACACATACTGATTCCACACACACCAACTCCACACACACACCAACTCCACACACACACCAACACCACACACACCAACTCCACGCATATACTGATTCCACACACACCAAATACACACACACACCGACTCCACACACGCACACCAACTCCACACTCACCAACTCCACACACACCAACTACACACACATCAACTCCTCACACACACCGACTCCACACACTGACTCCACACACATGCACCAACTCCACACACAACATTTCCACACACATACTGATTCCACACACACCAACTACACACACACACCAACTCCACACGCACACACCAACTTTACACATATACTGACTCCACACACACCAACTACACACACACACACACCAACTCTTCACACACACCAACTCCACACATGCGCACTGACTCCACACACTGACTCCAGAAGCACACACACCAACTCCTCACACATACTCCACACCCTCTTACAGGCTCTCCGAGCACACGCCAACGTGCACAAGCCCTGCACGCCTGCACCTGCCTCTTCCTCCAAGGCTCAGCTGTGAACTGGGGCACCTAACTGCTGGGAGTCGCCAAGGCCCCGACTCTCCCCTGTCCCGCTGGTACTCCCATAGTGCTCATTGTGGGGTGCTTGGCTGCACACAGCAGAGCTGCCCCTGCTCTGTGGGCGCCGCTTGCCCGGGAGGCCGAGCTCTGGGCTTGGAATTGGGCCCCCTCGGCTGCCTGCCTCGGCGAGCCGGGACTGGCCTCATCCGGCTCCTCCTGGGCTCGGGTCAGCAGCTGGACAGCCCAGCCTGCCACACACACACGCTGACACCCACGAACAAGCACACGCCAGCCCCCTGTGAGCACCGTCCTCCCCAGCCCACCTGGGCTGCCTTCCCCTGGTCCTGCGATGGGAAGCGAAGGCCACCTCTTCCAGGAAGCCCTGCCTGATTGCTGCAAACAGTTTCGGCCGGCCTTCTTAGCCTGCTCCACTCTGTTCAGAAGTTCCTCCCGGGCTGACAGAGGGTCCCCCCCACCCACTCCACACGCTGCCTCCACTCCCCGGACAACAGCCCAGACAGACGCCCAGACAACCTGGCCTGGAGTCCCAGAGTCTTGGCGGGGTCCCTGGACCCCCAGAATCCTGGGCCCACCCAGACAAGCGGACACGGGGGCTTTCTGGGACGCGGGGCTGCAGCAAAGAGAATCACAGTGGCCTTGAAACCGCTGGGGGAGGGGGGGTTGGGGACGGCGGGACGAGCCCCATCCGCCTGGCACCCTGGCGGGCAGCTGGACACACTGGTTCTTGTCCTTCGTGATTGGCTCCCGAGGCTCTGTGTCCATCCGTCCTTTGCGGGAGTGCGGCGGCTCGCACCCGGGCCCAGGCCCGAGTCGGCTCAGCCCGAGTTGCTCTTCCCAGAGAGGAGTGGGAGGAGCCAGGGGGCTCCCAGGCTCAGGCCAGGTGCTGGAAGGCTGGGGTGCTTTGCAGCCCCTCGGCACGTGGCTGGGGAGGTTCTCGCCTGTAGGTAGGTCCTGCCGAGAGAGCCGGGTTGGCAGTGGTGGGGCGGGGGGGGGGGTGCCCTTGCCAAGCGAATTTCCAGCGTTCCCCGAGGGCCCCTAGCCTGGGCTGGTTTCCGCAGCCCCAGGTAGACGCACACACAGCCCGACTCGGGCACAGGGCCCCAGGGGTGGGCGGCTACCAGGACCTCAGCAGGCCAAGTGGGAACAGCTCCGGCCCAGGGTTGGTCCCGGCTGTCAGGCACCTGGGAGTCTCTCAGGGCCCAACCCAGCCCTCCAGAATGTCCCGTGATCTGCCACCTGCAGAGTCTGGGGCAGGGGCTGAAGGGATGGGCCGCAGCCTCCCAGCTTTGGTCTTGGTCGTTTCTGAGCTGTGTGACTTCAATCAGGATGCCAACCTCTCTGGGCACGAATGACCATCCCAGAACAAAGCTGGCCAGAGCGGGGAGCAGCATCACATGCTCAGCACAGGCCCACACACGAGAATTCTGGGGAGTGCTAGCACAGGTACTCCCGTGGTAGTGCTCCTGGGGGCCCCTTTGGGGGCACCGTCCTCCCCAACACCGAGTCTCAGTCGATGCTGAGGCCAGTGCCAAGACTTTGGCCCCGAAAGCCCCCCGGCTGGCCCAGCCCCCGGCTACATACACCACCCCCAATGCTGGCGGCCGGCAGAAATGAGAACAGATGAGAACAGACTCCGGGCCACTGGCAGCCTCTGCTCACAGCCCCGAGACAGCCCAGAGGGGCCCTGGGGCAGACCGGGTGCGGACAGATGGTGACCCTGGGCAGCCTGGGCTCCTCCTGGCTCAGCCCCCGAGGGTCCCATCCCCTGGAACAAGCCCACTCGGGGCATGCATGACGCGACAGAGATCCACCTCCCCATTACGGGAAAGGACCCTGAAGGGCCAGCCCCAAATGACAGCATCCCTGCACACACGTGTACACAGACACACATAGGCACACACACATATGCGTGTATACACACATAGGCACACATGTGTACACAGACAGACATAAGCACACATGCTCACACATGTACACAGACATGTAGGCACACACATACACACGTGTACACCAACACACGTAGGCACATACTCACACGTGTACACAGATACACACAAAAACACACATGTATACATGTATACACAGACACACGCACACACATGTACACAGACATGTAGGCACACACATACACATGTGTACACTGACACACATAGGCACATACTCACATGTGTACACAGATACACACATAAACACACATGTACACACATAAATACACGTGCACATATGTACAGATACACACATAGGCACATAGGCACACATGTGTACACATATACACACATGTACATAGACACACATAGGCTCACGTACACGTGTGTACACAGACACACACAGGCACACATGCATACATACATGGGCACACATATGTGTACACAGACACACACATAGGCACACACATACACACAAATCCATGTAGAACACACAGACACCTAAGCACACATAAGTCCCATGTGCAAGCATATAGTCACACATGATGCACACACACAGGGGCACAGCACACACCACTGGCAGGGAATCGTGGGCCCAGGTGGGTTCGGCTGGTTTCAGAGTCTCATCTGTGGAGCCCGAGAGTGGGGTGGAGGGAGGGTCGGTTCCTGGTCACGACCTGTCACCACTGTGGGACGTCCCGCGGGCCTTCTCCCCTGTCTCCAGGCTGGCCCCAGAGGCTGGCAGCCCCTCTCACGCCTCTGCACAGCTTCGTGGATTGTTTCATTCCCCAGAAGGTCCGGGACTGAGTCTCCCCGGGTGGGAGAGGAGGTTTCACTGAACACGGGTACGGGGGCAGGGAGGGGCGTGGACGCGGCACTCCAAGCTCAGGTCCCTGCCCGTGATGTGCATAGAGAGCACCTGGAGCACACACGCACACACACATGGTGGTGTACATGTGACGTGCACGCACACGTCTACACACATGCACACACACTCCTGTCATAAAAACCAAAAGGAGACCAAGGCAGCAATGCCGGCAGCTACATCCTTCCCCAAAACCTGCGCATAGCCTTGGGCATGGACAAGGTGGTGCTTGGGCCAGAGGGTGGGAGGGCCCCGTGGGCCCTGGGGTGTCCTGGGTTCTGGAGGGTCCTGGGTCCGGGTGTGTCCTGGTGTGTCCTGGTGAGTCCTAGTGAGTCCTAGTGAGTTCTGGTGTCCTGGTGGGTCCAGGTGGAGACAAATGAGTCTCAGTAAGTCCTGGTGGGTTCTAATGGGTCCTGGTGAGTCCCAGTGGGTCCTGGTGAATCCCGGTGGTTCCGGGTGGGTCCTGGAGCTGGTCAGGAACTGGCTGGGAGCTGCCTTCTGCACCCGGAAGGCAGCTATGTTGTTGGAGCTGATCTGGTCCAGGTGTGATTCTCACCCAGGTCACTGATCCCCGTCTCCCAGGAGGCGGCAGCTGGTCACGCAACAGAACATGCTCAGATGCGGCCAAGGATGCGGCACGACTACACCAGAGTCGGCTGGGCCAGCTCTGTCCTGTCCACCATCCAGCGCATTCCCAGAGGGTCCCCGCATCTGTCCACATGAGTACACACACACACACACACACACACACACACACACACAAACACACACACAATGCACACATGAACAAGCACGCAGCACATACATGCACCCAACTGCACCCATATCTGCACACCACACACACACAAACACACAATGTATATATTGCTACACTGCTGTGGATACGGACATGCACACATGTGGCATGTGTGCAAACCATGTCCATGTGTGCTGTGTGCCATGTGTGCTCAGGTGCAACTGCATGCCCGCACTCACCGCTGCCCTCATCTACTGCTCTGTGACAGTGAACGCCGGCTATTAGTTTGTTTCTCTTAATTAGACTTTTCCTCTGAAGCGCAGCCTCCACCCATAGCTCTGAGGGAACACGGACCCCCCACACCACACCCCTCCCCAGGCAGACACGGGATACCACAGACCCCCCCCCCCCCCGCCACCGCCTGGCCTCCAGTCCCGGCCCTCCATTCCCGCTCCTGGCCCAGGCTAGGCCACCGCGCTGCCCTACACACAGGACTCACTGGCCTTCCAGAAGGTTCTGAAGCACCCTAGTGGTCACCTCAGGGCCTGCCTTCCTGCGCCACACCCCTGCGGGCTCCTGCAGTCTGGGGGTTCCGTCCCTTCTCCCACACATCCCAGCAGGCCCCCTCGGAGCGCAGACACAAGCGAGGCCCTCCCAGGCACCAGAGGCCAGGGGGCTCCCGAGCACCACTGCCACCTGCTAGGCTGTACCCGCACCCTGCCCTGCCCACCCCTACCCTGCCTCCACCAGCCCTGGGGTGCAGCTCCTAGCGATGTCCAGCTCCCAGTGAGGGTCTCTGCGCGGCCCCCACGCTCCCGGTCACTGCTGCCCCTACAGAGCCCTCGGGGCCCCTCTGGGCACGGCCCTGGGCCACCTGGCCCCCCCATGATGCGTCTCTGCCTGCGGCCAAGGCAGCGACTCCTAGAACATTCCAGATGGTGCTTCTGCAGAGACCCTCTGGGGGTCCACACCACCCCCAGCCTCGCCTCCCCCGCAACCCTGCTTCCCCCAGAAGGTGTCCGGAGATTCCCTCCTGACTGCTCCGAGGACCGAGCCTGCTGACATCCCCTGGGGCCCGTCATGCTGGGCTCGCGCAGGGCCAGTTCCGGGCAGTGGCCGCCGGTGCAAGCGCCAGGAGCAGCAGGCGGAGGCCCGGGTGCCGGGACCTGCCGGACGCTGCCACCGGGTAAACGCGCCACCGTGGGCAGCCGGGAGGGGCGAGGCCTCTGGAAGCCGCTAGCCACGGCCCAGCCCGGGGCTGACGCTGCTTCTCCCGCCCCGAGCGCTGCGCCAGCCTGGCACGGCCACCCACCCACCCTGGGCCGCGAGCCCAGCCCCGACTGGCCTTCAAAGCCCCGCAAGGAGGAAGCCGGCAGACGCCGGCCCGGCCGTCCACGGGGCTCCCCTCCCACCCACACGCCAGGGCCTGGGGCATAGACAACGCCGCCACGGGCTGAGGGCACCTGGCCAGGGAGTGGCATGGACACGGGGACGGTGCTGTGGGCAGTGCAGCCTGGCACAGACTGCCCACACTGCCCGCTCCTGCAGCTGGGTGCTCAGAAGACAGTGCTCCGGATCATGCCGGGTCAGAGGCAGGTGACTCTGCCGCCCTCATCATCCCTATGGCGGCCCCAGCCCCCGTGGGTCCCCAGCTACCGGCAACACGCCGGTGGGGGGACTGCTCCTCCCAGGTGCCCATGGCCCTCCCTCCTGCACCCCTACCCTGCCCCTCTTCCCCGCCTCCTCCCCCGACCCCTCTCTCCCTGGCCAGAGCGCCCCCCCCCCGCCCCGTGCGCACAGCATTTAACTTGTTCCTGGTCTCCAGGTGTCCAGGCTCAGCCCTAGGACAAAGCTGTCAGCTCTGAGCATGCTCCTGACCAAGACCCTTGCCCCGGGCCCCGAGACCCTCCCCCCCGGGCCCCGGTACCCTAGCCCCAGACCCCAGGTGTGTCTGAGGAGGAATTCCATCACTGGATTCCCCACCCGTCGGCATGGGCAGAGACGTCTGTGCTTGCCGCGAGTCCGGCCAACGCTGGCCGGCAGGACACTCCCCACACGCCTGTGCTCCTGGCAATAAACCCGGCTATCTGCTTGGAGCAGGCGGTGCTGGCCGGGGACTGTCCACGTCACACGTGGTGGGGGGGCGAAGTGATGGCACGAGCTCTGGTGACGTCCGTCCGTGGGACGACCCAGGGCTGCAGTGCTGGCCCTGCTGGTAGCCCCCCCAGGGTCAGGGACACCAGGGAGTCGCCCGAAGCCACGGGCAGCTGGGGAACGGGGTCCTGAGGCACCAGGTCTGGGCCACAGCGCCCCCCCCCGCCCCGACACGAGGCTGCATGGCTGCAGACCCCACGGCCCCCTGCACGGCCCCTCCCCGCACTCCTGGGCTGGAGCCCACCATGGCCACTGGGCAGCGGGGCAGACGCATGGGCGGCCCTGACCAGCCGAGGCCCGGCCCTGCCTCACACAGCCGAGTCTGCACCCGGCTCAGCCCAAGCTCCCGGGGCCGGGCACCCCCTAGACACAGCGTCCTCCACCGCCCACCCCACACCCCGTCACGCCAACCCAGACACACGCACCCAACACAACCCGCACACACAACACAACCCGCACACACAACACAACACACAGAACACACAACACAACCCAGCACACACAACACAACCCGCACACACAACACAACCCGCACACACAACACAACCCGCACACACAACACAACACACAAAACACACAACACACAGGACATACAATACAACCCAGACACACAACACAACCCACACACACAACACAACACACACAGAACATACAACACAACCCAGACACACAACACACAGAACATACAACACAATCCAGCACACACAACACAACCCACACACACAACACACGGAACACACAACACAATCCAGCACACACAACACAACCTACACACACAACACAACACACAGAACACACAACACACAACACAACCCAGCACACACAACACAACCTACACACTCAACACAACACAGCACACACAACACAACCCAGCACACACAACACACAGAACACACAACACAACACCCAGTACACAGTCAACAAAACCCACCAAACAGACAAAACCCACAGTACACACAACAAAACCCACTGCAAACACAACACAACCCACAGAACACACAACGCACAGAATACACAACACAACACACACTCAACATAACACACAGGACACACAACCACAGCACACACTCAACACAATACACAGAGCAGACAACACAACCCACAGTACACACTCAGCACAACACACAACACACTCCATCCGGAGTCCCACATTCAACACACACAGCACCCGTGGTGGCCGCACACCCGCGTCACACACGGCAGCTGGGCAGCAGATCTCCAGCTCCCTGGAGGGTCACAGACCCCACACGCTGAGCTGTCATCGGGGACAAAGCCTCAGCCCAGACCCAGCTCTGCACAGGGCAGCCAGGACCACAGGTCTGCACACGCGTGTGGCCGTGATGGTGGGACACAGGTCTGCACACACGTGTAGCGGTATCGGCGAGACCCAGGCCTGCAAGCACTGACTCAGCTGCACCCACCCTCGGTCCCTTCCTGTGGCTCGGTGATGGCCCTGGGCACCCGCAGTGTGCCCATCTGAGGGGCCACACTGGTGCCCATGGTCGGCAGAAGCACGGCCAGCCCCCTCCTGCCCTGGGCTCCGCCGGGGACAGTCGTGGAGGCCGGCTCCCCCCCCACACCTCGCCCCCAGGCCCACATTCCTGCCAGAACTGTGCCCAGGGCGTGTCCACCCCTGACTGAGCCCCCGCCTTGCCACCCCTCCCCGTGCCACCCCTGCCCACCCCGTTACCTGCTTCTCCTGCCAGGTCTGTGCCCGGCTTCCCGCCTGCCCCAGCACCCGCCCTCGGCTGGGCGCAGCTGCCTGTCCCTCGGGTCTGTCATCAGCCGTCGGCCCATCAGAGGAACGACCCTCGAGTGAGCGGCGGGCGCTTGGCGCTACGGTCTCTCTCGGGAGCCGGCAGCGCGACCCCAGCCGGGCCCTGGGGGGCTCCTTCCTGCACCTCAGCAACCCCATGGCCAGGCTGACAGAGCAGAGGCTGCCACGGCGGCCCTGGCGCCCCCAGCAATGGCACCCCTGGGCACCCTCCTGGCCCTGCTCCGTGGCTCCTCCCAGAGCCCGAGTAACCACCAAGGCTGTCCCGGGATGGGCAGTGGGCAGCAGAGGCCCAGGCCCACCAGCCAGGGGGGCAGAAGCGGCAGGAAGTGAGCTGGGCAGGACGGGACGGGGTGGACAGGACAGCTGGGCTTGGGGGGCCATGGAGACACAGGCGAGGGCCGAGCCCCGCCCATCAGCCTCTGCATCCCGGGACCCCCACCGTGGCGCCCCCCACAGGGGTCGGCTCTGCACGGTCACAGCCCCTTCCCGAGACACTCACGCAGACCCACCTGCCGGCTGCCGGCCAGCTGGACAACATGATTCTCAGCAGCCCCCGACTCAGGAACCAGCCTTCACCCACCCAGCCCCCACCGGCTCACCATGGGGAGGGGTGGCTTCAGGGGAGGGGGAGACCCCACGCTCTTGCACAGGAGTGAACCCAAGGGAAGAGCAGGGTGGACCCAACTTCCTACACATGGGGGTCGCCGGCCTCCCTAGAGGCCTCTCCCTGCCGGGTGGCCGAGGACAACCCCCCCAGATTCCTGGAAGGAGGCGTGCGGAGGGAGGGTCGGCCAACCCGGGCCCCCGCCCCCTCACCTGCGTGTCCCCGGAGCCGGCAGGAGAAACCCTCCGAGCCAGACTTCAAACACGGGAATCTGGAGCAGGATATATTTGGCTGTCCAAGCTAATCTTTACATCAATTCGGTCTCGACTGACTTGTAACCCTTTGAAGAAAACTTGGCAAGTCCGCGTGGAAAGCTGATGACTCTTACGTAAGCCCGGAGCGGCCCCTGGGTGCCCGCCCTGGGGGGAGGGGGGTGCTCGCCCAGTGACATGGCCTCACGGGACTCAGCTCCAGCACCCGCAGCATCCCCACAAATCCTCCAGGGAGGCAGAGAAAGGAGCCAGGCCCATGCCCGCAGGCCCAGGACCCCAGGGGGTGCCCCCGGGAGTTGGTGGCAGCTGGCAGGGGCAGGGGGGAGGGGGAGGCGGGCAGCGGTCGAGGCTGGGAGCTGCGCGCTGACCCTCTGCCAGGCAGGTGGTCACGTGAATCCAAGCACAGGCCCGGCGGGCGGTGCCAGTCACCCCCCCCTTCTCCACTGGACACTGGACATCTGGGGGTGGGTGCGGGCAGGGATTCATCCATGCGGTCGGAAGATGTCACCATCCCCCCAACGACGCCGAGTCCAGACACATCTGCCCCTGCCCCCTCCATCATCACCTCACGGCCAGTTCTGGCTCTGGCTCCCGGGGGCAGCCGCTGGGAGGGCCCCAGCCAGCAGGGCTACCCTGGGAGGGGGCATCTGTGCCAGCTCTAGCCCCAGCTCTGAAGCGGCTCTGGGTACCGCCACACGCCCATCATGGCCCTGAGACCTGAGCGTGGCGCAGTGGGCCTCCCGTCCCCAGGCCAGGACCGACACCCTCAGGAATGCCTCAGCCTAGGGAGCCATGGAACCTTCCAGCAGGAACAGAGGAATGGCCCCAGGCAGGGGCCGGGAGGAGGCGGGGCTGGGGACGGCCAGGGGCGGCCCGGCAGCAACGCCCAGCCCGGACTCCCGCGGGCAGCCCCAAAGCGGACGGCATCGGAACGCAGGCGCTGAGCAAGCAGGACTGGGGCCGAGCTGTGAGCGCGGGCAGCTGCTGGCCGAGCCCCCTCCCGGGCCCCCGCTGCTGACGGAAGGTATCTTTGGAGCTGGGTAGCAACTCCCACCAGAAGCGCATACAAAGAACTCAGCAATCTGCTTCCCCAAGCGAGAGCCTCCACCAGCGAGCTCTCAGCTCTCACCGCGACTAACAAATGTAGGACCCAGAAACCCCCCTGCACTCGGCCGGGGGCGAGGGGGGGGGCTGGAGCCCGCCCTAGGCTCCAGTTCTGCCTTCGCCTGCCCTGGCCAGGCTGCCGGTCCACAGCAGGGGGCCGAGGCTCACCTAGGGAGCCGGAGGTGACAGTGTGTCTCCAAGGCAGAAGCACATTTTCAGGTCCAGCTTGCCAGCCAGCCCGGGGCGGGCAGGGACACGCAGGTCCCCCCCTCCTGGCCAGGGGACAGCGCTCCCGGGCACGACGGAGCCCTCTCCTGCCAGCGTCCCCACCAGGTGCCCGGGGAGCTCATAGAACATCTCGGTACTAACACTGAAAGCAAAAACCAGAAGGTCAAACTTCAAAATCAGCCCGAGAACTCTCTCCTCCGGCCACTGCCGGCCCTGCCAGGTGGCCCTCGGGTGCGCCTGGCTCGGGATTCGCTTTCCTGCTTCTTATCGAGATGGACCCATCTCTCCACCTAGCAACTTAGTCATAAAAAAAAGATGTCGGTTCAAAGAACTTGCCTGCCTCAGCCACAGGGAGCCAGACAGCGGCAGGAAGCGAAGCCGAGGGGGTGCGCGGATGGGGGGACCCTCTCCCCCAGCGCACCCCCCACTCCGGCAGAGACCAGGGGGCCGGGAGGCGCGGCCCCTGGATGGGTCACCTGGACAGAGACGTCCTTGCTCCATTTTTGCTCCAGAAAGGCCAAGCCAAAACCTTATCTAGTCCAGGTGCGGGGTACCGCCTGGGCCCGGCGCGGATACCCACCAGCCCACGTCTGGCGATTAACCTTTTAGAGCCCGGTGGGGCGCGCTGGACACCCCCAGCCCGCCGCGGGGTGGGGAGCGGCGCCGATCTCCAGAAAAGGGCCAGAAAGCGACAGCGGCCCGTGGGCTCGCGGCTTCCCACGGCGCCGGCCCCGTCACGCGCGCGGGGAGAGGCGGGCTCTGCCCTCGATCGCTCGGAAACCAGGACGCGCGCGGGGCGGCGGAGGCGGCGAGGGGGCGGCCGGCGGGACGCGGGGAAGCGCGGGACCCGCCGCCCAGCGCGGGCGCGCAGTGCAGCCCAGTGGACGGACGCGCGAACCGCACGCTCCGCGGCCACTCCGGACCCGAACCGGGCCGGCACGAAGCCGCGGGTCCGCCCGGGGCTCCGGGGCTCCGGGCCACCGGGGCGGGGGAGAAGCCCGGCCGGCAGCGCGGCCAAAGTTTCTCGGGAAGGGCCCTGGGGTGCCCCGCGCACGGGGTCCGGGCGGCCCCGGGTCCCGGACCAGCCCCGGTGCCGGCCCGCGAGCGCGGGGCGGGGGTCGCGGGGTCTCGGGCGCCGCATCTCCCCCCGC
>JAOXYA010029744.1:0-13054 GCA_028565675.1 Sorex palustris
TGGGGCCACGCAGTGCTGAGGATCAAACTCAGGCCTCCACATGCAAGGCATGAGCTCTACCGCTTGAGACATCTACCCAGCTCCACTATACCCGTGACTTTGTGTTTCTTGGAGGGGAGGATGGGAACTTGGGACATACCCTGTGATGCTCAGGAGCCATTCCTGGCTCTGTGCTCAGCAGTGACCCCTGGTGGGCTCTGGAGACCATATGTGGTGCCAGGGATCCCCTTTTGAGATTTATTTATGGGTCTCTGAAGCAAGGCCGGTAGTAGAGCTTCCGTGGTGGGGCTGGAATTGGTTCATGGGGGGTGACTGTTGGTGCTTCCAGGAGTACTGGGAAGCAGGGGTAGCCCATCTCACTCCAAGAAAGCCTGGAGATTTCAGTCACAAAACCTGCATACCAGAATTTTCAGCAGATTGTATCCTGGTGAGGTCCGTCTTGAGACGGTGGAGTCAGGACAGGGGCATGGTAGTGATTTTGGATTGTGGAAGAAAGTGACTGCCAGGGGCTCTGCTTGGACTGACACCAGGCCAACCCGCCCCCCTCCCCCTCCGACTTACCCCAGTCTGTTCGGCCAAGCACTGGTCTGAGATTAATTGCAGCTTTTGATCTCTTTCGAGATTTATCTTCGGATCTCTGAAGCAAGGCTGATAAATGAGCTTGTATAGCTGAGCCAGAGGTGGTTTGTGGATGTGACTCCCACATACCTAACTTTCGGCTGTTTATTTTCTCAGTAATGGTCCCAAGTAGTTGGGGTTTGACCAGAGGCATAGCAGCAATTTTTGAGTATCAGGAAGCCTGAGGGCACCATCAGGGTGCTGATGCACTCACCTGTAGGTACCAGTGACCTGCTGACGGCACTGCATCCCCAAAGTTTCTCTAATTTAAAGACACTGTCTGCTCTAATGCAGTTAAAAGCTGGGCACAGGAACTGGAGACTCCTACTGGTGCCAGTGCTGACCCAGGGAAGGCTGGCGCCCCTCCAGAGAGGAGAAATTCCTCTCCAGCTGTGTAAGAACATGAAGGTAGACTGGCAAAAGTCCAAAGCTTTTCCCCTTGACTACACCCCAACAATGGATTCATCTATGTAGAAAGTCCTTGTGCGGGCAATTTGGGGAGCAAAACTACAAAGCCAGCATTGCACAGGAGAGCGGCACACTGCCCTGTTCTGGGGAAAGGGCTGCTGGCACCTGAGATCTGTACTCCTAGCTCTCTCCCTTTCAGAGAAGCCCCCTTTCTCTTTTAAATGCATCACTTTCTCTTCTTTTCATAGTTCTCGAAATAGAGCTCCTTTATTTCACTCCTTGTATCCTCCAGGAAAAAAATTTTTTTCAGTGAGAGAAGGTGATGTTTGTGGAAAACCCAAGGAGGATTAGGGCTAACTCCCTTCTGCCCACAAAGAGTAATTTCTGTGTCCAGCCTGAGGGCCACAGCTCCCTGAGAATCTGGATTGCCGGCATGGACTCCACACTGAGCAGAGCAAACAGGACTTGGGCACAGGCTGACAACTGTCAGGCAGAACTGGTGAGATGCAAGCGGCGCACCATGCAGGTGTTCATGGCGACTTGTATCAGTCTGGATCCAGCGGACGTTTCTCTGGGTGACTGAGGCGGGCAGAGGCAGAGACAGAAGCCGTGGACTCCCTTCTCAAGGCTTCGCCTCTTGCCGCCCACTTCACCCAAGTCACCTGCAGCAATGTATGTGTTCTTGAGGAGGGCGTTTTTACAGTGCACTGTCTGCAGGAAGCTCCGTTTGCCCCGAACTTTCCTACATCTAAGCCATTCATTAGTCTCAGTAATAGAGACATCATCACTCCTTTAGCAAAGAGGCAATTTAACCTTTTAAAAGTGCCTTTCTTGGGGCTGGAGCAATAGCACAGCGGGTAGGGCATTTGCCTTGCACGCGGCTGACCTAGAGTCGATTCCCAGCATCCCATATGGTCCCTGAGCACTGCCAGGAGTCGTTTCTGAGTGCATGAGCCAGGAGTAACCCCTGAGCATCGCCGGGTGTGACCCAAAAAGCCCAAAAAACAAAAGCCTTTCTTAGTGAACTATGTCAGAAGCTTTTGCACAGTCTGAGTAGACGACAGTTGTCTCTCCCTTGTATCTTCCTTCTTCACTTCCTCTTAAAGCTCTGTCTCTTCCCCGTCCATGCCTACATTGTACATATAGTCCACCCCCCCCCCCCATTCCCCACTACTCAGAGAAGCCTTCCTGGACACGGCTGCAAAGGGCGGGGGCTCTCTTGAATTTGTGTGTGTTTATTGCCTAGAGCTGCCAGTCTGGCATTTACCTGCTATTTGCTCCTTACATGTACCTCATACTCCCAATAAGATGATCATCCCTGAAGCATTGCTCCCCCTCTATCTGTGTCCTCTCTAGCCTAGTACAGTCCTGAGCAAATAACAGAGGGGGAAATTCGCATTTAATTGAAATGAAGGAGCCTGCTGCCTCTGCCCAAGAATTTGGTGCTTCCCAGCTAATGTCTACGATCAGAGGCGCCAGCAGCATTACAGGATGTGCTGATGAAATGTCCCATCCCCCCCGTCCCCACAAATTGGGGGCAGAGCCAGCACAATGCCTATGACGAGGACCAAAGTTGTCCTCATCAGGCTGTTTCTCATTATCCCCTTGGCTCACACTCTTATTTTCCTGATCCCCATAGTCCTGCATTTTTTCATTTTTCATTTTTAAATCCTGACCATCTCAGTTCTCTCTTCATAGTCCAATATCTTAGCTTACTACTGCATGCAGCAAAAGTTGATAATGGATTTTCATGATTTCTGTCATCACTGGCTGAGTCGAGGTCCCAGTCATCGGGGAGCCATTGCCACGTTGTTGACAATGGTCTCTCTCACTCCAGCCCACCCTCTGCACCCCGTCCAGCCACGTCAGCCCCCGCAGCCGGTTCTCCCGGTCTGGCTGCCAGAGTCAAGCCCTCCTCCTTGCGCAGAACAGAACCGTGCTGATCTGAGCCTGTGAGAGGCTGGCGCCAGCCCCAGAGCACCCATCCATGCATTCAGTCAATATTGATGGAAGGAATGATCTAAGCTGTGTGCTCTGTAGATAACAAGAGGCAGCTACTGCCCAGCTTCCCTGGGGGGGGGGGCAGCTGGTTTATGGGCAGCCTGTCTAGATAAAGTTTTATGCCAACCTATTGAGCTCCCACTGTGAGAGCTTCTGGGGTCTTCCATGGCTGCCGAGAAAACATGTCAGTAGGGTGAGGGGTCTTCCCGGACCTGTGGCAGTAGGAATAGAAGGAGAAATGTCAGGTAACTAGTTCATTTAACATCTTGTCCCTTGAAAAGGTCTCCAGTCAAAGTAGGGGGTGGGATGACTGAGGGTAGGAGATAGCTGGTGATTAAAGGAAGCCCCTAGCCAGGAAACTTCCTCTTCGCTGGCTCGCCTACATCCAGGTAGTCAGCAAAGGACTTCACCCACATGTACACAACTATGGTCAGGGTCAAGGATAGCTGAGAAGACACGGAGCCCCTAGGGTACAGCCCAGGAGAGGTACAGCTATAGGTCACAGTCGACCCTGGGACAGCGTTCCTGCCACAGACTCAGGCTAGGAAGGCACCACCTGGGCAGAGAACCGTGAGGGACTATCAGGTCATTGTAGACTGGAGGCGGGCAGAGGGTGCAGACACAGAACCAGGATGCCATAGCTCTGGATTTGGCACTGAGGGACAGGGTGGGTGAAGCCATACACAGGTAATGGAGTGGCCTTGACACCGGGGAAGGACACAAACCCACCTACTTAACCCGCACAACAAACTCTAACTTTTTAAGCATAAAGACTTTTGCATGTAAATATTCCAGAAACTCAGGAATAAGCCCATTTCTGCACTAGCCGGTTTCTCACCATCTTAAGGATTTTCTAGCCCCACTCAGTGGGAGGTTCTCCTTCAAATTTCCGCTTATCTTCCTCTAGACCTCTGGTCCTGCTTGACATCTCTAAGTGCCAGGCATCTGCCTTCAAACCTGGGTTCCTCCTCCACAGGACTCGGACCCCACTGTGGGGACAAAGGGCAGGACGCCTTGCTCCACACCTACCCTGACTGATCCACCCAAGGCCTTTGTGACTGAGATTCGGGGGAGGGGATCTCTTCTCAAATGTCTTTCTAGAAGGGTGATGTTGGGCTGCAGACAGTAGAGGAAAGGCATTTGCCTCGCATGCTGGCCTGAGTTCAGTCTCTGGAACCCCATCTGGATTTCCCAGCACCACCAGGAGTGCTCCCTGAGCACAGAGCTCAGGAAATAAACCCTGAGCCTGCTGGGTGTGGCTCAACGCTCAAAATCTAACAATGGAAACAACAAGGAAGGGTGATCCTGGGGCTGCAGAGATGGCACATGCTTTCATGCAGGAGACCACACTCCCTCGGTCCTTGAGTGCCACTGGACCTACTCCTGAGCACAGAGCTAGGAATGGTCCCCCATCACCATTGAATGTGGCCTCAAAGCAAAAAAAAGGAGCTAGCATGTGTTCTCCAATGCAAATATTCAGAGAGACACTCCTGGCCATGGGCTCAGTCCTGACTCCTCTCACCTGGCACAGCTACAGGAAGCCCCGAGGTGGCCCTGGGCCTCCTTCCACTGGCATCATCCCTGGGCCCGGCTCCCTCCTCAGCCCCAAATCCCACAGAAGGTATTTGTGAGGACAGAGAGTTGGTCCAGTTCTGATTACCCTGCACCTCCCTCCGCACCCGCCCACACGACTGTGCCAATGGCCAGGTGAGGCTGCTCTCTCTTCACTGTGGCCTAGCAGTGTGCGTCCATGAACTACACACACACACACACACACACACACACACACACACACAGTGCCAGTGCCAGAGATTATGTGTGTGAGTGTGGGAGGGAGTGGAATATAGTGAGAGACCTAAAAGAAGATTGTTTTTTTAAAAAAAAAAATTAAGAAGGAACTGTAGAACTTTAACACAAGGAATAAAAGACGATCCCAGTCCGCCTACGTGCCTGGGGGCCCCTCGTGGGGTCTGGGTTTGATGTCATGTTGCACTGTGTGACATGGAGGGCTGCTGTGTGTGTTCCTGGGCCTGACTGGCTGTCATTAAGACAATGAGTGGGGCTGGGTACAGCACTCGCCTTGAAAGCAGCGCGATCCCTGGAACTGCAGAGGGTCCCACGAACACCAGCAGGAGTGACTCCTGAGCACAGAGCCAGGAGTAAGGCGATTCTCCAAGCCAAACCAAACCAAACCAAAGACAATGGCTGTATGTTTGACTCTAATTTGCATTTGCTATTAAGCATTGGAGGGGCCCAGAGAGGTGGGCGAGGGGTTAAGGTATTCGCCTGGCACAAGACTGACACTGGTTCCATCCTCGGCACCACATCAGGTTATCCAGGCACTGCTAGAGTGAGCTCTGAGCACAGAGCTAGGAGTCCCCAAGCACCCCTAACTCCCTCCTCCCCCCACACAAGGGTTTTTAAATGCCAATGTAAATCTTAGCTAATAGTCCATTGGACAGACAATGTGACACTGGGAAATCCGAGTTCAAAGCTCAGTTCTGAAAGTGACCCAGGGTGCTAGGAAGCCTCAGTTTCCTGACAAAAGGGAGTCATGGTCACATGTTCATCCCCTTGATGCCGTGAGCTGCTTGGTCCCAGTGCCCCGTTGTGAGGCTGCGACCAGAGCCAAGAATGCAGCGCCTCTGGCCTGGCCCCGAAGGGGGCAGGCAGCCCAAGGCAGTGTCTTTTGGGCGAGGAGAAGGCAGGCTGCATCACTTTAAAAAAGTATTTTTTCTTTTATTGAATCACCATGAAATGCACAGCAGCAAAGTTGTTAATGACCGGGGTTCAGTCACATGATATTCCAACACCCAGCCTCCACCAGCGTCTGTTCCCACCACCAGTGTCCCAGTTTCCCTCCGGCCACCCCCCACCCCCAGCCTGTCTCTGTGGCAGGCGCTGTTCTTTTCTCCGTCTCTGTCTGTCTGTCTGTCTGTCTCTTTTCCTCTCTCTTTCCTTTTGGGCATTATGGTTTGCAATTTGGTACTGAAAGATTATTACCTGTGTCCCTGAATCTAGTTTCAGCACTAGTTCTTGAGAGCTAATCTCCAGCTGTCAATCCTTGTCATAGTGGTTCCTTCTCTACCCTACCTGCCCTCCCCCGCCCACACCACTCCTCGAGGCGGGCTTCCAACCACGGACCAGCTCTCCCGGCCCTTGTTTCGACTGTCCTTGAGTTTTCCCCCGTTATTTTGCTTTTGAGGTCGCACCCAGTGATGCTCAGGGGTCACTCCTGGCTCCGTGCTCAGGGATTACTTTGGGCAGTGCTTGGGGGCCCATGTGGGATGCTGGAGATCTGACCCAGGTTGCTGTATGCAAGGCAAATGCCTCACACTGTACTATCACTCTGGTCCCTCACACTATTTTTTATGTCTCACAAATGAGTGCTCTGTACCCTGCATCACGTCTTTAAAAAAGAAATTTAGTATTTTTTGTCCTTAAATTTTATTTTTTAATAAAGTTGTTTATAATGATTTATTGCATTCAATATTCCAACACCAATCCCACCACCATTGCACCTTCCCACCACCATTATTTCTAATTTCCCCAACCATCCCTCAAGCCTGCCCCAAACTAGACCCTGAATAATTTATTTATATTGCTTGTTGTAAATAATTAGCTAAACATGATTGGAAAAGGTTTTCTTGGAAGAAAGTGTGTGAAGATTGTTGTACCTCAGCAAGGAGTCCTTTAAGCCCCTGTGTAAGAGAACAGGTTGTTACAGGTTAAGCCCTGTGCGTTTGCATCTTGTTAACCAACATCGGTTGCCTTCCACTTTACCTGCCGCCCAATAGGGTATGCTACTCCTGGTTCTCGGTGCCTGAGTCCCTCTTGAAAAGAACAGCACATCTCTGATGAACTGACTGCTCCGAGACTGGAGGAGGTGAAGGAAGAAGCCGTCTGACCACAGAGCTTTGAGTGGAGAAGCTGCAGAGCCGAGGCCCCAGCTGCTGGACACAGAGAGGAGGTGAGTGCGGAAAGCAAGAGCAGAGAGGGAGGGGCCCAAGCTGGAAGGGACCGTGTGGACTCCATGGGCGTAGCTGTCCTCGAACAAGCTGGAGAGCGTGGGGTCTGAGCAGAGGAGAGGGAATCTGGCTGCGAATGGCTGTAGTGGGGACAGTTTCAAACCCCCAAGGGAGAAAAGAGGGGGGCTAGAATTGGGGTGCCAGGGGAGGGGAGGCAAGAAGTGGTCCCATTTGAAAAAGATCCCAAAGGGCTCAGGGATGTGGGCCAACTGTCGAGGTCAACGTGTCCCCTGCAAGTGCAGGCCCCTCTGCTTCCCAGTCCCACTGAGTCTGATCCCTGCACCACACGGGGAAGACACAACAGCAGCCAAGACGGCGTGGATAACCTGAGGATGACCACAGCAAGGGGAGGCAGGGAGAACAACGGGGTTTCCAGAGGAGCACAGCACCTGCGGCACTTGCTGGTTTTGTTTTTGTTTGTTCTGTGGCCACACCCAGTGTTCAGGGCTTCCTCCTGGGTCTGCATTCAGGGGTCAGTCCTGGTGTACTCGGGGACCAGATGAGGTGCTGGGGATCAAGCCCTGATTGGCCGCATGCAAGGCAAATGCCCTACCTGGTGTACAACACTGTGGTGCTTGCCTTGAATGTAGCCAACCCCAGTTAGATCCCCACCAGGAAGAAGCTCCGGGCGTTGGCAGGTGTGGTCCAGCCCTGGCTGCCGGGGCCTCCAGCCTCCAATTCAAAGGAGCAGACGGGGATTACGGGCCCCTTCCATGTGGAGTGTGGGATGACTTCAGTATTTGGGCTCTAAGGAGCTTGGCGGTGCTTTTATTTACTTAAGTGGAGAGCCAGTTTGGGGAGGGGAAATCCACGTGTTGGATGGGTGCAGTTTGAGGTCCTAATGAGCTCTTTGCACGGAGGAGGGCACAGGCGTGGGTCTCTGATTCTGGACTTCCAGAGAGAGCAGCTGCAGAGACAAATTAGCCACTGTCACCCAGCTGCGATGAGCATCTTGTGCGGTGGTGTCCCTCTCGCCTTCATACAAACGTGCAGATCAGAAGACACTGACCGGGCCAGGGCTAGTGGGAAGGACTGTAGCCTGGCATGTGATGGCCCAGGTTTGATCCCCAGCACTGCATGGCCTCCTGGCACAGCCAGGGTGTCATGGTGGCTGCCAGCACCTGGTCACCAGTGCAGACTCAAACCACCAGGCCAGCTCTGCTGTGCTGAGTATCCAGCAGGAGCAGTGCCCAAGCCCCCCAGCATTGAGGGGAGCTTCCCCCAACAGATACTAACCGGTGACGCCTTTGCAGACTGTGAAGCGTTACCCCCAGGAAAGAACTAAGTGCGCCTAAAGAACCGAACTGGAAGAAGTCCCTGCAGGCCCAGCCAGACCCAGCCACCGCCCGTCATCCCCTCTCACGTGCTGCCTCCCTGTGGTCTGAGGTGAGGGAGGTCGAGGTTTCCCGAGCACAGCTGCTCCTCAGTGGCCAAGCTGGCCTTGTACTGACGGCAGGGATGCACCTGCTCGTGTCTCGTGCTTCAGCTCTCTTAAGCGGTTAACCTGGGTCAAGTAATTCTCCCAAAGCAGAAATCTAATTATATTGGGACTGGAGTGCTAGCCCAGAGGAGAGGGTGTTTGCCTTGCATGCGGCCGACCCGGGTTCAATTCCCAGCACCCATATGGTTCCCCCAAGCACCGCAAGGAGTCATTCCTGAGTGCAGAGCCAGGAGTAACCCCTGAGCATCGCTGGGTGTGACCCAAAAAGAAAAAAAAAGACCAACAACAAGCAATCTAATTCTATCGCCATGCGCTGCCATATGTGCCCTGCCCTCTGCCTGGTAGAACCAACACATCCTGCTTTTCTGGCGAATTCCCTGCCCCCATTTCCAGCTAGAACGGCCCTTTGTTGGAGCCACTTCGGTTTTCCCCCAGTGGTGGTGGTGTTGGGTGGGGGGATACTCAGGGGACCCTGCGTCACTGGGGGCTCAAACCCACGACCGCTGCATGTGCTGCAGCCTGAACTGTGTCCTACAGCACCCAACACTCGGGACTGTGGACTTTCCCGGCTGCCGGGCCTGGCGGTTCCTCTTCCGATGACCTCTTGCCAGGCAGCGTGAGTGGCACTTCAGTGCTGGAGCGGAAGGAAGGAAGGTCTCTTCTCTCACATTAGCTCCGGACAATGGCGAAGCTGCCACTTAGTGACACTTGAGTTCCTCTGACCTGAGCGTGCTTTCGGTTCACGAACCAACAATGGCTTCTGAGTAGGAATTCTCTTTCGTTTCTTTCCTGTCCCCGGACACAATGAGCAGGTGATTTGGGGGCCAGGAAACTATTTAGACATTATAAGTGATTGCTGTCTTTTTCTTTGTCGATTCTTTCTCTCCTGCTGTCAGCCCGGGGCTGTAAAGCTAGGTTCCTGTTTGTGCCTGAGCTATTATTTTTCTTTTCTTTTTTCTTTTTCTTTTTTAAATTGAGTCACCATGAGATACACAGTTACAAAGTTATTCCTGATTGGGTTTCAGTCATGCAATGTTCCAACACCTTCTCTTCACTAGTGTACATCTCCCACCACCAGTGACCCCAGTTTCCCCTCCCATGGTGCCCCCCAACATTCTGCCTCTGTGGCACTTTCCTTCTCTCTCTCTCTTTCTCTGTCTCTGTATCTCTGTCTCTGTCTCTCTCTCTCCCTCCCTCTCTCTCTCCTTTTGGGCATCATGATTTGCAATACAGGTACTAACAGGTTATCATGTATGTCCCTTTACCTGCTTTCGACACTCAGTTCTTGTCCAGAGTGATCATTTCCAACATTCACCATCATCGTGGTCCCTCCTCTACCCTAACTGCCCTCCCCAAACCCCCATCCTTACCCTCCTCCACCCCACCCACATGGACCTGTTCTCCTAGCCCTTGTTTCTACTGTCTTTGGGTATTATTCTCATATGATTTTTTTAATATCCTGTAAATGAGTGCATCCATTCTGTCTGTCTGCCCTCTGACTCATTTCACTCAGCCTGATACTCTCCAGGTCCATTCATGTATAAGCACATTTCATGACCTCATTTCCCCTAATGGCTGTGTAGTACTCCATTGTGTAGATGTACCTTTTATTTATCCAAACTATTGAGTTGTTTCCAGATTCTTGTGCCTGAACTTTGCACAGACAAGTGCTCCCATGGCCATGTGCCCTGAGGAGACTGTGCTCTAGATCTTCCAGAACAGTGCTCCCAAAATAGCTACCCCTAAGCAGGAGAATTTGGATTACTTCTCCTTTGTGAGGGAGTGGGGGCAATTCTCAGTCATTCTGGCCTTGGGTTCAGTGTAGCACTGTAGCACTGTCCTCCCGTTGATCACTGATTTGCTCAAGTGGGCACCAGCAACATCTCACAACAAATTGTGAGACTTGTTGCTACTGGGATTTTTGCTTGTTTGTTTTGGCGTATCAAATACCTCATGGGGAGCTTGCCAGGCTTTGCCGTGCAGGTGAGATACTCTTGGTAGCTTGCTGGGCTCTCCGAGAGGGGCAGAGGAATCAGGGCCAAGAATGAGATACCATTTAGGCCCCATGGATTAGGGTATACTCCAAACTGGAGGCCTCCAGGGCTTCACCAGGTAATGCAGGGCTGGGTACATGGTAGGCTGAGACCCTGACCACTGTGCTATCTCGCAGACTTTTGGATTACTCCTAATATCTCTCTTCAAGGGCAGTTTAGACTCTCTAGGTCAAGAGTAAATCCGAATAACTCTTTCCCACTCACTATGTTCCCTACTCGTCAGCATGTTTGTTTTGAATAGTTCTGCATTAATTACTGTGTTTACATTCTGCTTAATTAAACACGGTTCCAGTAGGTGGAAAATCCTTCCCTACTGAAGTTATATATTGACGATGGCCAAGGCTAAGAAAGGTGCCAGAGGGAGGACGATGGGCCCAAGGAAGGGATTCGGGGACTCTCTCCAGACCAGGCTTGCTAAGCTCCAGAGGTGCTGCAGCAGGTGATGATAGGAGGCAAGAAACGCAGTGGTCCGCTGCACATGGACTTCTGAAGCTCACGCGCACTGAGAGTGCTTGAGTAATCACCCTTAATCAATACAATCCTGTAGGATGCCATTAGGATTAATTAGCCTGCTCCCAGGAAGCTCTGCTCCTTTCTCTGTGAGTGTCTCCCCTTCTTGCCTCAGCTTCTGAAAAAGGATGGGCTCCTCATCTGTGTCCCCCAGGACAGGATCTTCCGGCTTCTCTTTCTCCACCCAGTCCCCTCCCACACTCCATACTGGCTGGGGAGAGGAGAGCCAGAAATCCAAGGTGGGAAGGGAAGAGGAAAAACCGTTCAAACATGGAGGGCCAAGAGCGGGAGGCTCAAAGGTGTGGTGGAGGGTGAGGGTTTGCATTGCCTGGGAGAGGGTGGCGGAGGACCCCCCCAGCAGCCTCTGGGCGACTCTCGCTCATCCCCTCCTCTGGCGATAAACACGTCCACGTTTTCGTCTGAATGAAATGTTGTCTCTGTATTACACACATTGGCGTTTCAACACATAGCAAAAACAGTCCCCGGAATGGCAGGGGGTAGGGAAGGGGCAGGGCAGCACTGAGCACTGGAAAGGCCCAGCTAGAAAGGCCCTTTGTTGGAGCCGCTTGGCTGGGGACTCAAGAGACCCCTGGCCCCCAACAGAGACCCGCACCCTCCCTCTGCATCTCCTGGTCCTGTCTGGAAGAGACTTGCCCTTACCCCCTTCCCCTCTCCCTGCCCCACGTGCTGAGGAGGGGCTCGCAGGCGTGGGCGTGTGCGGGCACCCTGAGCCCTGTCCTTGTCCTCCGCTGGCCACTGTCTCCTCCCACCTGAGTCTCCCACAGCCTCTTTCCTCCCACTTACCCTGGCGAGTTCCTCTCCCTCCTGCAGGTTATGACTTTCAGCATCTCTGTTGCTCTAGGTGGATTGTTTTTTCTGAGCTTGACACCATTTTTCTTTTTACAGGGGTTTGCAAACTCTTCCCCATCACCCTGTCTATGTGGGTTCTCACCTCGGCACAGAGGTGGGTGTGCAGGCAGGGGTGTGTGTGTGTGTGTGTGTGTGTGTGTGTGTGTGTGTGTGTGTGACCTAATGCAGATGGGTTACCTTCTCTGGGTTTCTATCAGCCTCCATTTATCTGCTTTATCTGAGATTTGTAATAACCCAGAATATTTAATAACCCAGAATATTGTTACGTAAAATGCTTTACTCCCAAAGTTTTTCAATGCTCCCATTCTTACGTATTTTGGTCTCAAAAATATCTTTGCTTATCTCTTCAAATCCCACTTTCCCTGCGTTTAATTTTTCAGATCCTTTGTGTCTCTCCTTCATTTTCCCGGTTCTTTCCTTAGGTCGCTCCCCCCTTCCGTTTAAAAATACCTTCCTTTGTTCAGTAGAGGGCTCCCTTCGCTTCCCTCTCGCGGCCGGCAATGAGGGGAAGCTCGCCCCTTCTGCCGTCCCCTCCCGCGTCTGGCCGCCAGACCCCAGCTACCTAAACTTGTCAACAATCCCGCCTTGCCTGGCCAGGGCTACAGCTCCTCTCCTCGGCGGAGAGCGCCCCGCAGCCTCCGGGGCTCGGGGGTCGGGGGTGGACGCCCTTCCAACGTTCCCGATGGGATTGGATGCCGCGCTGTCCCTCCCGGGTCTTCCACGAGTGCTGGAGGGTGGGTATCGCCCGAGTTCCATCCGGGGAAACCGAGGCTCGTCCCGCCGCTTCTCACCCGGTCCCTCCCGGGGTTTGCCAGCTGGGCCCGGCGGCCTCGCCCCACTCCCCCGCAGTTCCTAGCCGCGACCCCCTCCCGCCACCGGTGTGTGCGCGGTTCTTCTGGGGATGCAGCGGAAGGAGGGAGGTCTCTAGCGGCCCTGGGCTGGGGGCTGGGGGCCTGGGAGGAGAGGGTCCTCGGCCAGAGCCCGGGGCGCGGCGGGGCGGCTGGCACGGGGCGGGCGCCAGGCCGCGGCGTCGCGGCGGGGGGCGCGCGGCGAGCCGGGCCGGGGCCGTGAGTGGGCGGCCCCTTGCGCTCCGGGGCGCGCGGCGGCTGGCGGGCCCCCTCCCC
>JAOXYA010029759.1:0-13054 GCA_028565675.1 Sorex palustris
GCAAGCTACCGAGAGTATTTGATATGCCAGACACAGTAACAACAAAGTCTCCAATGGAGACATTACTGGGCCCGCTCAAGCAAATACATTTATCAAGTAAAGAAAATGGAGGGGCTGGAGCAATAATACAGCAGGTAAGTTGTTTGCCTTGCACTTGGCCAACCCAGGTTAGATTCCCAGCATCCGATATGGTCCCCTGAGCACTGCCAGGAGTAATTCCTGAGTGTAAAGCCAGGAATAACCCCTGTGGATTGTCATGTATGATCCAAAAAGCAAAAAAAAAAAAAAAAAGGAAACTTTAGGGCAAACAAATGCTCCCTGTTATATATTATTTCTACTGTTTGGGAATTCTTTTCTTCAAGTCTTTCATTTTAAAGATTTTTATCTAATAAGCCAGCCATCATCTTGTAGTGTAAGCTTCAAATATAAGAAAAACAGTGGGATTGTGCAGGATGGACATGCAGGACTTGAGCGTTCAGTGGCCGAGAGCTCCTTCCCTAGGCTGGACGATGGGCAAAGGACGGGGAAATGGAGAAGAAACAGGAGCCGAGCCCCAGGCTGGTCGGCAGTTGGTTTGTTTCTCTCCTCCTGGGCGTCGTCCTATCTCTCCCTTGATGGCGCAGTCATAGTCGTAGTTTGGGCCATAGTTCCAGTCGTCAGAGTTCCAAAGACTCAAAGTCCCAAAGTCTCAGTTCTCCTCATCTTCAACATCTCGTCATTGACCTTCTTGTCCTCAACATACCAGCATCTTGACTTCATTTCCTCCCACAGCGTCTAGTCTCATTCTGTTCCCCTAATGCTTGATTGAGGGATTCTCATTCTGATTCTTGTTCTCATTGCTCTTACCCCTTACAGCATAGTTTTATAGAAATCATGAAGGGTGGGCATACAAAGATGGGGTTGAACATTATCATAAAAACAAAGAGAGATAAGGCCACTCCTTGAGGAGATTTACTCAAGGAAAAAATCTCTGGAGAGATTACTCCAGATTACAAGGAGATCCACTCAAGGGCAGGTTTTCATGAAGAGTGTATCGCTTTCTCCTTTCCTCAGCTAATAATCCATTTAAAGTCATACTAAATTTACTTCTTATAATATTGCTAGCAAATGTTATTTTGTAGGAACACAGTAAGAGATATATTAAGCTAAAGTTTGGCTCTTCTTGGTGACATGTCACTATATATTCCAGACCACAGTTTTTAGGCCAGATTAGTCTTTCCTAACCCCAGCAGGATCCTTATTCAGTTACTTCTTTTTGGGTCATGACAGTTTGTTCATGACAGTGTTCTTACTTATGGTTAAGTATTTATAATACAAGTATTTATTGTGCTTGTCCTGGCTCATTTCTATGCCAGGTTAGCTCACAACTTGTCCTGGGTTCATCCAATCTCTCATCAGGACCCTGCTCTTGGAGTGCTAGAAATTAAGGGCAACCGAGGCTTAAGTCAAGTAAATATGGATGCCCAGGAGTAAATATTATTTTGAAATCAGTTGACTCATGTTACATTGCATAGCATCAACTGTCTTCCTGACATTGGTAAATAAATCATGTAACTGACATAAAGGAAAGAGAAAAGCAATCACTAGTAGGATTACTAGTGCCTGGTAGAATTGGATGTGCCTCAGTTGCACTGTTGTGGGAGTGGCTCAATAAACCTTAAGGTTCCTGCAGGAGCAGCAAGGACAATCCAATGTTATTCAACAATATAGTACTTAATTTCCCCTATTTTAACAGAGACCTGTGTATCTTCAACACACCAAAATTCATCAAAATAGGCTGGAAACGTAACAGTTTTGCTATTATGAAGACATATTTGAGTGAATGCATAAACTCTGCCACGTTCTACGAGGCTACATTCTTAGGCCAGAGTATAGGAAGCATCTCATTCATTTCATGGAGAAGACAGGCCCCCAGTGAGGTCCACAGAGATGCCTCAGGTAAAGCAAGGGAGTGAATCCAGGTTTTCTGAAGATCCACTGTTCCACCCAATTGTATCAGAGACTCTCCTTTGGGAGTATTTAAAAAAAACACCGAGACCCACACTCTCACAGGTTGGGTCCTCTTTCAGTAATTCCATGGTGTGAGCTGCACTGGTGAACAGAGTCCAGCAAGAGTCTGAAAGAGCCTGGGAATCAGCATCACAACAGGTCAGGCAGTGAAGGGTTGAGAAAGAACCTACAAGTACAGAGTGGGCTTCACCTGGGTGGGTTCTCCCCTGCCACTGGCCAGTGTCCTAAGGAAATGAAAGCTTCTAGCAAGAATTTTGTGCAGGAATGTCTATTCAATATATCTTCATTAATATAGCAACTCTGAATGAACACAGATGCTCAATAAGAAATCCAAATAATAAATTAAGGAATGTCTGTGACATACTGGTATGGACCCTTAAAATTATAGATTTTTTAAGGGGCTAGGACAATTGTATGGTGGACATCTACTTTGCAAGCAGCTGATCCAGGTTCAATTCCAGCAACCCATGTGGTCCCCTGAGCTGCCCTAGGAGTGATCTCTGAACATAGAGCCAGGAGTAAACCCTTGAGCACTACTAAGTGTGGCCCCCAGAAAAAGAATTAAAAATAGAATGTCTAAAATATATATTGTCTAAAGAAATTAAAAAATATATAAAAAATTTTTATTGAGGGGGTACAAAGAAACATAGTTCTGGAAGAACAAATGCCCAGTGGCAGTGTAAATAAAGATCATGAGAACTAGTCTTCAGTAAGAAGCTTTCCACTAGGAGGGGGCTGGGAAGGGACCACCTTGACAATGGTGAAGGGAAGTCGTCACTCCATAGGAGGACTTAGTGTTGAAAGGAGGTAAAATTCATGATAGTCATCAGCAACAGTATTTTAAACGACAGTACCTAAAGGGAAGAAAAATAAGGGGAAGAAAGCATCTTCCATAGAGGCAGGCTGGGGGAGGGTGCTGGAGGGAAGTTGACATTGGTGAAGGGATTGGTGTTGGATCATTGTATGCCTGTGACTCAACCATGAATAACTTTGTAATTCACAGGGATTCAATAAAAATATCTAATCAGAATTTTTTTTGTTTCTTAAGTAACTATTTTGTAAAATTTATTTATTTTTATTTTTTATTTTTTTCAAATACCCATCCCTCCACCAGTGCCCATTTCCCACCACCACAGATCCCAGTATCCCTCTCACCCCCTCCACCCTCTCCCATCCCACATTTCCTCTGTGGCAGGGCATTCATTCCCCTTTGTTCTCTCTCTCCTTTTGGGTGTTGTGGTTTGCAAAAGAGGTAAGCCTGATTATCAGGGAGAAATGTTGGATTATTTACTTTCCACTGATCACTTTGTATATAAGGAGATGTCGTGTGGCCGCGTAAAAGGCCGCATGGTTTGGAAAAAATGTCCTGGAACTTGCATGCCAGAACTATGCTTGTTGGAACTCATGGTTGTGGGGTTCCCTCTGGAGAAGGCAGGATGGCAGCACCTACCCCATCTGAGACCTCACGGTGATATTGGCTCTGTTTGGGACCTGGAAAATTCTCCGGGAGCTGTGGGGCCCTCCAGCCGGTATTCTTCTTTGTTGCTGTGTGCTGTTTAATCAGAATTTTTTAAAGAAAGAAAATAAGCATAGCTAATACATGATTTATATTAAAATGTTAAATAATATCTTTATCTGGTCAGAAATTCAAATCTCTTCAAAATGCACTAAGTAATTTTGCTGCAGTCACTCTTTTCTCCTCTCCAAGTCTGACAAGTAAGTAATTTGGTTTTGTGTATTCTTCCATGCTTCTTAAGATACCAGGAGGAGCTATAGATTTTACTCGAATCTCTGGAAGAAATGAATCTGAAGTTTATTTCTTTGCTTGCCCTGAAATTTGCCCTGAAATGTGAAAAATATTTATGAGCTTTAATGAAACAAATAAAATGTCAGTGTTTTCAATATATTTTATAAAATATAAATTAATAAAATGTCTATTGTGATGCATTTTTGGCTCTAGACACTTTATTTTCACTGTAATATAATTATTTTCATGACTGTGTGCTGAAAGTCTGGCCTTTTATTTTTTTAATTTTTTAAAATTTTTTATTAGTGAAATACCATGAGGTACAGTTGTAGACTTACAAATTTTTGTACTTGGATTTCAGTTATATAATGATCAAGTACCCATTTCTCCAAGTCATGAAATTTACATACAAGTGGTACTACATGGAAAGTATCATGCTAAGTGAAATGAGTCAAAAAGAGAGGGAGAGACATAGAAAGATTGCATTCATCTGGGGAACATAAAGTGATGCATTGTTTTTACATATCCTGGGCACCACAAAGAAGAATACCGATTTCCTTTGCATTGTTAACACACACATTTCCTTATTTAGTTAGTTACTGCCCTGGTCACAGAAACATAGCCTCATCATCCACTTGCTAAGGACTCTGGTCCTATTTCTCAATGAAGGGAGGTCATTGAAATAAAGGGAGGAGATTCACAGGAAAGACTGATGCAAAATTCACCTCTTAACCTTCCTCTTTCTACACTAATGCTTAGCATCTTTCAGGATTCTTGCCTGTTTGTGTCATCCCTGACTAGAGTATCTCTTCCTGGTCTCCTAATCTTCAAGTAGAAACTGTGGTAGGGAGTAAGGCCCGAGAGAAATACAGGTTCTAGTACAACCCTTTCAAGCAGGAACACCAGGCAGCTTGCAAAGAGTTCTGTTCCCTTGTCTGCCCTGTTTCTCATCTGACAGCTCAGGAGAGCTGCCATGGCAGTGCTGAGAGTTGACCGTGAGCCACTCTGTCAGAGCATTAGACTAATTGTCCATCAGAATTTCACATGTTGGGCTAAATGTTGAGAAGCTGGGAAAAATATCCCAGATCTACAGCGTGTTCAAAGGATGGTGATAGAATAAAATGTAGCCATTGAAAACAATGCTTCTTGGACTTACAAAATAATTTTAAAATATTCACACTAATATATTAAAATATCACAAATATAACATAGCCTCAGAAAATATAAATAACTTTATTGTTAAAAGAATTCAAACAGAAATAAAATTAAAATACACAAACTTTTTTTCCTTTTTTAAAATTTTATTGAATCACCGTGAATACACAAACTTTTACAGAAGATTATTTCTGGAAGAATAGATGACTCATTTTGCCTATATACTTCGATTAACCTAACTTTTTTTTTGCTTTTTTGGGTCACACCCGGTAATACATAGGAGTTACTCCTGATTCATGCACTCAGGAATCACTCCTGGCGGTGCTTGGGGGACCATATGGGATCTTGGGAATCGAACCTGGGTTGGCCGCATGCAAGGCAAATGCCCTACCTGCTGTGCTATTGCTCCAGCCCCCAACCTTACATTTTAAAAGTGGGCTACTGTAGTTTTATCTTCAAAATATTTAAAGTATTACCATTGTGTATGTGAGGATTCAAGTCTCCTAATGCCTCTAAGTATATATGCTTATATATGCATATGTATTATGTATATGTGTAAGGAAATAAGGCACAAGATATAATGAAGACCTATAATATAATATCTTCAGTATATAATATATTTACTGTGCATTATTATCTATTATAATGAATAATTAAAATACATAATGGAGATTTTAACAAAGCATACATATACAGGTACCAGCAAAACCAAATCAGAACATAGAACATTTGATATATGTCTTAACAACAACCCCTGCGAGCATCTCATAGATGTGAGAGTTTAAACTATGGTTTAATGTTACACAGAAGTCTTTATCTTTGATTACCAAAAATGGATGTTCACACAGATGATTTAAATACCTTCAATATTCTAAGAATAATAGGCTAATTGAAGGAAAATATAAATCCTAATATGAAAGCCCTAATAATATTGATATTTTCTTGTAAACCATACAATCTTATTCTGACCCATAAACTTATGGATATAATTCAAAGTATAAGTAAACGGGTGTCTTTATTGCCATTTTTATACCTCATTTGACTGCTTTTTGATTGACGGTTACTTATTGGAGTTCATATTTGCCAACACAATGATTCTTAATTAGTCTCTCTGCCACGGACTTCATCTTTCAAGTGAAGATCCCTATGAAAGCTATCTGACAGAGCTGTGAAGATGATTAAATAAAATAATCTTAAAATAACATTTACTAAAACATTTACTTACAATGACTTACACATTTTAAGTTCTCAAAAGACAGTAGATGCATTGATTTAAAACTTACTATTAAATATTAAACAAAAACCACATAAATATTTATAAAATGTAATAATTAAAATTCCATACCTATCCATAAAGATCAGAGAAAAAATTTGAGTGCCTTTATTGTCATTTTTTATTATGACTCATTTAAATTTTATTTTCTGCAATGAATGACTGATACTTATTGTCATTATATTTATCAGCATTATATTTATCAGCAACATGCTTTGTTAGTCACTTTTCTTGCATGTGACATAATGTTTATGGGACATCTCCAAGATCTTGGGTTAGTAGAAGCTCATTTCCATAGTTTCTCTGTTTTATTTTTTCGCCAACATTTGCAGGTTAATTCCTTCTTGGTGGCACTCAAAATATCAATGAAATTTGATTCTGAGTTATAAGCTAACCTAGCTTGAAAAAATACTTTAGCTCTTGTCATAAAAGTGTCAATTACATTACATTTTCATTGTCTTATTTTTGCTTTGTTGTGGTACATAAAACTAGATTTTATACTCAAGTGTTAAATCACCCACACATCATGGAAAGTCAGACATGAGCTTTCTGTGCGAAGACTCAGCAGGTATGTCTTCATTTTTCTGGTACAGTTTCTTTAATGCAGGATTAAGGGGAACCAGTGAATAAATATGAGGACCAGACTTCCCCATAGCTTCTCTGCAGATATGGAACGTCTTGACTCATCTGTGCTGCACTTTGGTAAAAGAATCTTCATTTGCCAAATCATGAAGCAACCCAGAGAACAACTATCTCAAGCCACCACTTCCTCAGAGACACAGGGTCAGCCCCACCTCTTTACACAGGCTTAAGGCCTCGCCTACCTGAACAAGGCCCTCACTCTCTTGTCTTCTCCCTGGAAAGACAATCCGGATGAGGAAATGTCTCCCCTGGAAACAGTCATATTTTCATTCTTCTGGGCATGTGAGTTACTGTTTCATCATTATTTCAGTCTACTGGAAACACTGAAATAATTCGTTATATGTCACTTATTCATGTGGATCTCTCTCTCTCTCTCTCTCTCTCTCTTTCTCTCTCTCCTCTTCTCCCCCTCTCTCTTCAAATGCAGTTAGCCTTGGCCATATGTCTTTGGAACAATCTGAAAAATCAATTTCTAAGACACTAGATAAGAGTGTCACCATAACTTGTAAGATGCATAATGGAGATTTTTACAATGCATACATACACTGGTACCGGCAGAAAAGAAATCAGAACATGGAACGTTTGATATATGTCTCAACAACCACCCCTGCTAAGCGTCACATAGATGGGAAGAGCAAACTCGAGGCAAGTAAAAACACTCAGACGTCTACTTCAACCTTAGTGATAAGATCCCTGGAGAAGACAGACGAGGCGACGTACTACTGTGCGTCCTGGATGCACAGTGCTCGAGTCTCCCAGAGAGCCCGCACAGAAACCTGCTGCAGGGCTGGGCCTGCCCACGGCCTGCCCACACAGTCCGCATGAAGAACCAGCCTGGACAGGCCTAGGAAACTGCGCATGCAGCTTTCCTGTTTACCACCGACAGTGCAGAGTGTTAGAGACCCTTCCCTGCCAGAGAAAGTTTTGGTGTTAGTACCGCCCCCATTATCATTGTAATGTTTATGCCATATCCATTGTCTCCACCTAAATGCTATCATTTGAAGCTTAGATAGATAAAAATCTTGAAAACTGCAGAGCCAATGCTTCTTGCATTTGGTTAGTTCACTGAAAGAAAAACTCCGCGTTTATTGTGTTGTTGTTTTGAGGTTACCCCCTGACCATGCTCAGGGCTCACTTCTGGCTCTGTGCTCAGGGAAACTAATGCACTAAGAAATTAACAAAAAAATTGACTTCTGGGGCTGGAGCAATAGCACAGCGGGTAGGGTAGGGTGTTTGCTTTGCACGCAGCCAACATGGCCAACACAGCTTCCATTCCCAGCATCCCATATGGTCCCCCGAGCACTGCCAGGAGCAATTCCTGAGTGCATGAGCCAGGAGTAACACCTGAGCATCGCTGGGTGTGACCCAAAAAGAAAAAAAAATTGACTTCTCTGTTGAGTCTGAATAATGGAGTTCTCTTCCTCGTGTAAGTATAATTGCAGTGGCTGATAAGACTTTAAGAACATGAAATCATTTTTTAAAAATAAATACTAAAAGGTAAAGTGAAACTAAAGACATTATTTACATATTTAAAATAATGAAAACAGATGAAAGAAGAAAATTTCTCTTTAGATATTTATAAAAGGACATCTTTCCCTGCCATTCCTGAAACTCAGATCTGCTCATTCACATACGATCTGTCTTATTTGTATTATAGTAGCAGAGGTGAGTAATTATAGAAAAGGCATTGGGGTTCCCAAGCCTAAAATATTTATTATCTCTTTACCCCAAAATATAAATTATTATTATCTAACTATTATAATGAATTATTATCTAACTCTTTACCCAAAATTCTTACTGTGCTACATGGGGTTAAGATAAAATGTTGAAGATTTTGCTATATGAAAATGAAAACAAAGCTTATGTGGTGAAAACTAACAATAATCAATCTAAAGGCAATGAGCAACCATTGGAATACCTTTTCAAGGGCCAGGGAGGTGGCTCAGTGGTAGAACATCTCCTTTGTGTAAATACCTGAGTTGAATTCCTGGCACTGCAAATAAGTTTAAAATATTCTATAGGCAAATGGCAAAAACCATGAAAAAGGAAAAATGCCAAATTCATGAAGAGAAACTTAAGTAATAGCTATAAAAATCATATAAAATTGTTCATGTTCATTTATAATATAAATACAGTTTTAAATCACATTACGGTATCATTTCTCAGACGTGAGATTGTCAATACTTTGAGTTTTACAATATATCCTGTTTGTGACTTGGTGGAGAGAATGATAGGCTAGAATCATGCATTGTTAGCAATAATGCAAATTTTAAAATATTTCAAAGAAAGTTTATAAGCAATTTTCATTCAACCTAGCAAAAACACTCTTAGAAATTTACCCCGAATGTACAACTTCAATAATTAGAAAAACATATATGAAAGGGTTGATGTAATAGTACTGCAGGTAAGGTGTTTGCCTTGTACATGGATGAGCAGGTTTCAATCCCTGGAACTTCATTTGGTTTCTTTAGCCTACCAGGCATGATCCTTGAACATAGACCCAGGAATAATCCCTGAGCACAACCGGGTATAGCCCCAAAAACAAGAGAGAAAGAGAGAGAGAGAAAGAGAGACAGAGACAGAGACAGAGAGACAGAGACAGTAAGAGACAGAAGAGAGAGGAGAGAGAGGAGAGAGGGGAGAGACAGAGGAGAGACAGGAGAGAGAAAGCATAGAGAGAGCAGAGAGAGAATTTCTCACAAAAAACTAAAATTAAATTGTGGGTATTTGTTGTCAGCTTGATCCCACTATAAGAAATGTTAAGTTATTTAATCAGAGAAACATAGAAATAGGTCCAAAACTTGAAACTACATACACATAAAAATGATGAATAGTAGAAACAGAATCAATAAAAGTAAAATATAATATCTGAAGTTATTTTACATTTCTCTATAAAAGAAACTGGCAAACTTTCTCTGTAAAAGATTATACAGAAAATGTAGCAAGTTAACCAAAAGAGCAAGCTACAAAGATCATCTATAAAGGTGCTTACGCTAAACAACATATTTTCAACATAGATGAAACAGCTTTATGTTGGCAGACAGAGTAACCGGGCAAAGTAAATAGAGTATCTCCTAGAAAGGATTTATCATCTAGATGAAATGAAGAGTGTTTATGATTACTATGGGAAGATCAGGCTATTAACAGGAGTTTGGAAGAAGGTTATTTTAAGCCTCATGAATGACTCAAGACTTCAAGATGCAGGAACTGCATACACAATAGAAATTACAAGAAGACTAAGACTGGAAACAATGCCTTATGGTGGAACTCAATTGCTTCAATCTCATAATAATGGAAAATAAGGAGTTATTCATTATGAATGAGCAAAGGAAGAGAAATTTGGAAATGGAATGTTCTCACAAAGACATTGTTAAATGACATTGTTAAAATGACATTGTTAAAATGACAATAGATTGTTAACTCCTTTTTCATATTTTCAAATTTTTTACATTATTTTTTTGCTTTTTATTTATCAACTAAGTTCCAAAACTTAGTTGATAAAGAAAAGCATAAGACTGATTCCAGCTTTTCACCAGTAATTTATCAATGACTTATGATAATACGGCATGTCAGAGGTATAGAATGCTTCATTGATTACCATGGAGGATAAATCTAACAGTTACCTACACTGGGAAACTGTAACATTTATCCAAATCACTCTATTCACTTTATCATGCTGATTTGGGCTTGAACCCGTAGTATTTCCCAACTGTGCTGTATTTTGCTTCCCCATTATCACACAAGCCATTTTTAATTTTAGACTTCGAATGACAGGAAACAGTTATGACAACTGGCAGAATGCTTGTATTGAGAGAGCCTGACAGCAAGCATGGTCTTTACTATCAACCTAGTTTTAACCCCCAACATATACCTGGGTATAAGTAGATAGTTTATTTTAAAGGTACAAATACCTTTGCAGAGCAATAAGAACATGAAAGGGGGAAGGGAAGGGGAGCATGACTGGAAATTAATTGGGCTTCAAAACCAGGAAGATAAGTTGAGCATTGAATTTCTTGTTCTACTTTTATATTGTGTAAAACTAGTGATGTAAAATGAATAAAATATGAAGAACCCAAGTGATATGGTAATAAATTGCAGTATTTTGCTAAAAGTTAAGACACTCTAAGGATGTACTTAAAAAGTAGAAATTGTTCGTGGTGCTAAGGGTTGATCTAAGACGTCGTCACTTACATCAAGGTCCAAATGGAGAGAATAAATGTGGGTGTGTAAAGGAAATCTACTCAGATCTTACAGGAATGAATAGTTTCCCCAGTGGAGGACATGAGGCAATCTCCACATATTAGGCTGCCCATTACATCTCTGTTTTACCCTGTTATCCTGATCAGTGCCCGCTCGAGCAAATCAATGAACAATGGCAGGACAGTGCTAAAGTGCTATTCTTGTTTGTGTTTCTTTATAATATATGAATATGTATGCATTCACTTCATAATAGAAAATAACAATGATCTTTGTTTTAAGAGTCTCTATGATTCCCATTTAATGCGAATTGTTTTCTCTGATGGGGTCATCTAAAGTCTAGAGTCAGGTAAGCTCAATTTTAAACCTAAATCCAAAGTTATCTGATGAAATGTAAAAATATGCAAAGCTACTATAAGGCCCCGATGACAAATGAAAAATGTAGATTTCAGGCAGCATCTGCTCACATCCCCTAGTTCCCCCCGTTTCCCTCCCCTCCATCTCCAGCTCGCTCTCTGTTTTAGAACAATGAATGACTTTAACCCTTTAACAGGCAAATGATTCCTTAGTGAATATCAGATGGTGAAACTTTCATAGCAATGGGAGAATTTTACTGATAAATTCACAGACCTATTTTAGCAGAAAGTTTTGGGGGAAGTATGAGTCCTTTTCTATGAAGTCTGTGGGTCTAGACTGTGCATTCAGAGCACCACTTCCTCTAGCTAAATCAGTGCTCATATTTTCTCTGCAATCCTCCCACTGTGCAGTAACGAGCCCAGACCACTTCAGGCAAAATGCTGCTCCCCTCACAAGCCATCCTGGTGGCCTTTTGGACCTGTGAGTGGCTTTACTCAAGGATACAGCATTCATTAAAAAGGTGGTAGGCTTGGGCAGTTAAGTCAGCCTTCTTGGGTGAAAGGTCATTCAGATCAATCTGCTAGATTCCATCTTTACCTTGAATTCTTCAGGAAGAACATGTAGACTTTGGATTTAGGTCATTTTTTGATTCAAGAATAAATGTATTTACCATTTTAATGAGCATCAAAATGTTTGCTTTTTACCATTCTCTTTTAGACACAAGTGCAGACATTCTAATAACACAAATGAAGACATCTCTTATTAAGACAGAAGGAAACACAGCGTTTCTTGAATGCCAGGTCAAAACAACTACCCACAAAAGGAATGTGTATCTACACTGGTATCGACAGAAGCCAGTGCAGCAGCTACAACGAATTCTATATATTTCCTCAAATGAAAATGTTGTTCATGAACAAGGTATTAGTGAGGAAAGATACGAAGCCAGGAAGTTTCAGAGTGAATTGCCAGCAAGTCTCCGGATACACCAGACAAAGGACGAGGACGCGGGCCTGTACTACTGTGCGTGCTGGGATACACTGTGTGGAAACATTCCCCTGCACTGAACAAAAACCCTTCCATGCTGCTACACCTCTGCACAGGCGCACATGTACACACATATTCATACATATACACACATATTCAAATATAATCACCCATACACACACTCACACACTTATACTCAAATACACTCACCCATACACACACTCACACACACATACACCCTCACAATTACAGTCACACATACTCACATACACACTGGCACATATACGCACTCATACACATGCACACACTCTCACACACGTACATTTTATCTTCTTACTCTAAGAATGCTCTTGAGCAGGGAGCTCAAGGATTCAGTCTTGACGCTTGTTGCCCTGAGGTTCCTTTATGGCTTAACCTCACCCTTCTGGGACCAACGGAAGGTTTTCATTTCTTTTTCAATTTTTTGTTGAGGCACCTATTTAGGACAGAGTTGCATGCATACAGTTTTCTAACATCATGCCCACCACCACTTTTCGGCTTCCCTTCACCAATGAATCATGGACACTTCACATCAACCCCGTGCTTGTGTTTGGCAAACTCAGTTCTGTAGGTCAGGGGAAAAAGAAGAAAAACTAGAAGTTTCCCTGCCCATTCAATTTTATGGGCAAAAAGAGATGAAAGGAGAAAAG
>JAOXYA010029770.1:0-13053 GCA_028565675.1 Sorex palustris
CGCCCACTTTTGGGAGGCCACGCCCCCTTCTTAGAGGCCACACCCCTAGCTACTCCCAGGCCACTCCCTCCAAAGATTAGGCACAATTTTTTTATAGTCTTAAAATTCAAGAATCTATTTGTTTGACTTGAGGAGGTTTCCCTTCTTTATTTTTGATTCACACAACTATCAAGGATAATGTCTAGTAAATCGAGGAATTTACTTGTAAAGTATGAATAAATAAGTGAAATAATATTTGAGCTAATAGGTATGATTAGAAGAGAAGTGTACATAATAAATTTACTCCAAATGGATTCGTGGGAAGACAGAAAAGGAAATTAGTTAGGTCAAGACTTATGTCTATGCACTGTGGCCAAGAATTCTAATGGAAAAATCAACATCAAGACAACTGAATTTTGTTCCCCAAAGTCAGAAACAGCATGATCTGTTCACTACGAACATCATCCAGAGGCTTCTCTCATGGAAAGGCAACATCTGTTTTAAGAAGTCCTTTGAAGAGAAACTATATAAACATGTGGGAATGGTGTGGTATATACAGTTCCTTACTTAAAAAGTTGCCAGAGGAAGTAGGGAAGCGAGTCCTCAAGACATAGGCCAGCAGCAATGATTTCAGCTGTTCTAATGTTGAACACATCAAGAGAATGAAGAAGAAGGTTATGACTGAAATTAATGGATCTGGTTTCCTGGAAAGCTATCAAAGCTTGCTCAGGTATATCTTTGCATCTGTAAACTTAAAATTAGATTGAGAACACCTGGATACAAGAATTTGAGAGTTTGTATGACCACCCCTATCCTTCCAAACTTGAACTTATAACCAGTCAGGAAGAAATTCACTGAGTTCAGTGTCATATAAGATTGTTTCTAGTCCAGGCTCTCAACCCAGGGTCTTTGTATAAATTTAGAGAACTTGTGAACTTAGGTTTTAAAAACTTATCTTTCTTTTTCACTAGCTTCAAACTGAAATTTATCATTTCCTCCCCTCATGCATATAGTCAACAAACCACAGTGACTGTTACAATGATTCATCAATAATAGAAACCACAGATCTTTATATCACATCACCACTTTGAAATGACAGTAGTTAAGTTTGCCACTATATTTTCCTATTGAAATATTAATAAAGAAGCAGATATAATTCAACATTTAAAATATTGTATGAGTCAGGGAGACATCTTAATAGATTACAGTTCATATTTGACATGTGTGAGGTTTCTTTCCTGGTACCTTATGGCCCACTCAACAACACTGAGTACTGCCTGGTGGCTCTGAGCATTGCTAGGTATGGCCCCTGGGGTCACCTGAGGTCCTCACCAAAATACATAGTGAGTATATAATTGAATGTCTTGAAAACTATAACTCAAAAGAATTCATTTTAGTTTGTGCAAGTCTGTGTAATTCTATGTCTTTAATTTTATTTCAAACTATTATTCTGAAGAGTCCATGGAATCGACTTGGATGACCTGGCAGCACAAAAATTCAGAACCACTGTAGGTACAATTTAAAGCCATTGTTATACTTTCTACATGTTAGAAGGAACATGAGAGAATTGCATCTTACCTGAGATCGGGTGTATAACTTCACATAGAATTTGAAAACAGGGCTCAAAGCCAGAGATGTAGCTTAGCAGTAAAACACAAACATCAGACATCTAAGGCCCTGGATCTGATCCTTGACACTGGAAAAGAAAATGTTGGAAGACAAAGGTGATTTATGCAGTTCTTCTATTCTTTTTGAAAAAGAAAGTTTCCAAAGAGGTGAGGAGAAGGGGAAATAAGGACCATTTCAATGTGTGAAATTTTTTCTTAGAGTTCTGATAGGTGACAGTGGGTCTGAGTCCATGTGCCTGAGTTAGAGCTAGGGACAATGAATTCTCTGAGTGCCAAAGCCGTGCACAGGAAGTCAGGTTAACCCTGTGGCCTGTCTACCTTCTTACATGATCTTAGACAATGGGTACAAACTTTTGTGGTTCAACTTTTCCATTTTCTTGGGGCCCTAACCCTAGTCCTACTCAACAGACTGTTCTAAGTCCACATGAAACTGCTTGCTGAAAGGAAGATAACATGGGTAGTTTTTTTTTAAGAAGAAAATGTCAAACCTTTGCTTCTCAGGTCTTCCAGATGGCTCTGCTCCTAACTTCTGTCCCCACTCTTCATTCTACATGTATTCCTGCTTTCATTCGCAGTGGAATGTTCCATTAACTGTTGACCCGACCCGATGTTGCCCTATCTCCACTTCAAAAGCTTCTCCTGTGAGTGTCCCTAAAGGAGCAACCTTTGTCTTTGCTGTCCTCTTCTTCCTGATAGTACTGTTTTGCTTCTGGTATCTTCCCCATCCTCTTAACAAGACCTGGAAAAAAATCTTCCTCCAGTGCATTTCTTTGTTTTTAAACTTGAAAATTAAAAGAACCCTCTTTTTAAAAAAATTCTCATGTACTTTCAAAGAAATGGATGCTGATACATGAAAGAGCCTTTGGCTTTTTAACTAATGGAAACATTAAATGGCTGGGGAAGTAAAATCAGTTATATGAAGAATATACACGGAACCTCAATAGCTCTGTGATCTATTTTAGAAACTCTGGAATTACTTGAGTATTTAGAAAACTAATTTAGTCTAATCAGTTTTTATGTGTGTAATTCTATAGAATCCTGTGCTTTTAAAATTAAATTTCAGGGGCTGGAGCGATAGCACAGCGGGTAGGGTGTTCGCCTTGTATGCAGCCAACCCAGGTTTGATTCCCAGCATCCCATATGGTCCCCCAAGCACCGCCAGGAGTGATTCCTGAGTGCAGAACCAGGAGTAACCCCTGAGCATCGCTGGGTGTGGCCCCCCCAAAACAAGCAAAAAAAAAAAAGAGAGAGAGAGAAAAAAGAAAGAGGTAAAAGGACCAGGAGCAGACACTCTGCCTGTGGGAGCCCAGAATTCACCCCAGCACCCCCTGATACCTGGAACACCACTGAGAGTGACCCCTAAGTTCTGAGCCAGGGATCACCCCTAAGCTCTGCCAGTGTGGCCCCGAAACAAAAAGATGAAGGGGAGGGGGTCAGGGAAGGTGCACCAGATCCACAGATGTGGCCCCCAAACACAACAAAATAGAACAAAATATCAATGGGCTTTTCCGGGGTGAGCAAGCTAGGGCCTTTGACTGTTGTTGTTTGGGAGGGGCCCCACCCGGCTGTGCTCAGAGCTGACTCCTGACTCTGTGCTCGGGGATCAATACTGTGCTGGGGTCCAGGGGACCCTCTGGGTCGCTGGGGATCAAACCCAAGTTGGCAATGTGCGAGGCAAGCATCAGACCCCTGCACTGTCTCTCCAGCCTTTGCACTGAGACCCAGGGCTGGTGCAGAGCCAGGACAGCACTGTTAGCTAAAGGATTAGGAGCTGAAGGAACCAGAAACGTCCGCCAGAACTCGGGCCTCGCACACCCTTATCTCTTGCGTAAGTCTTGCCTTAAGGACCGTGTTATTCTGTCCATCACTGACCTCTGGCCTCATCCCTACAAGCTCTTTAACCCAGCGTACGTGAGCCCCCACACCCTCGCTCTCTCCCGACTCTGGAAGGCCGGATGGGCCGAGGGCGCCGAGGCCTGCAGCTCTGGGGTTCCCAGCGTCGCCCAGGCCCAGGTCCGAGTCAGAGCGGAGACCGTGAAAGCAAGCAGAGGGGCTGGAGTGGGTAGGGTGTTTGCCTTGAAAGCGGCCGACCAGGGTTCGATTCCCAGCGTCCCATATAGTCACCTGAGCACCGCCAGGGGTAATTCCTCAGTGCAGAGCCAGGAGTAACCCCTGAGCATCGCCGAGTGTAACCCAAAAACAAAAATATGAAAGAAAGCAGAACCCAGGAGGAGGCGACCTGCCGCTCTGCGGCTCTGTCCAAGCTTCCTTGGTCCCCGTCACTCCTGGGGCACGTCGGGTCCTCGCCAGCTCCAGTGTTTGGGGAAGGTGGTGGGGGCCATTGTTAATCTTTAGATTCTGGGGCTCCGGAATTGGATGCCCCTGCTGGTGCCGTGGGAAGGTTTGGCCCTTCTAGATGGCAACCAGGGGGTCCTACAGGCACCTGACGGGGGCATATAATCACCCCAAGGGAGCAGCTCCCCTGGTCCCCTCCATTCCCCAGACCATACCGAGCCCCATTCTTAAGGTTTGGTGGGGTATAATGATGCCCACTGCAGATGCAAATTCCAAATGAGCGACTTGCTTATTCTTATCTGTTTGTTTGGGGGGGCCACACCTGGCGATGCTCAGGGATCATGTCTGGCAGAGCTCGAGGGACCAAATGGGGTGCAGGAATCAAACCTGGGTTAGCCATGTGCAAGGCAGGTGCCCTGCCCACTGTCCTCTCTCTCTCTCTCTCTCTCTCTCTCTCTCTCTCTCTCTCTCTCTCTTTCTCTCTCTCTCTCCGGCCCCAATGCCTAATTTAAACAGAAAATGATCAGTATATAAGGCTAAAGACCGAGGGGGACAGAGGGGGCTGGAGTGAAGCACAGAGGAAAGGGCGCTTGCCTTGCAAACAGCAGACTCAGGTTCAATTCCCAGCGCCCCATATCATCCACCAAGCAACACTAGGAGTAACTACTGAGTGCAGAGCCAGGAGTAGCACCTGAGTGTTGTCGGGTGGGACTCAAAAAGACTAAAAAAGGTGTTTGGAGGCCTCTCCCAAAGGGAGAGGCCTCCAAACACCTTTTTTCCTGTTTTTTTTTTCAAGAGAGAAGTTTGGGGACGATACTGTTCAACAATAGCCCGACCCAGGGTTGTGTGGGGTTGGGTTGTATGGTTTACAAGGAATGCCCCATCTTTGGCGAAATGGAATGAAGGCTGTGCTCAACTACCCAGGGCTGTTGTTTTCACAGCCAGGGCCTCCCCGTAACTCAAATCATTGTTCAGCCTCATTCTGAGTTACTTTGAACTCTTTGCTAAGCCACACCAGTTTTGATGGAGAAATTCAAGCTGAAAAGCCTTAACACTCATGACTGACTTGTTGGCTGTCTCATGATCCTCTCCGAGGGGCCCAGAAATCAGTCGGGGGTGGGAACACTATGCGTGATAGGGAGAAAAACCAAAAAGTGTGAACAAGTGTGACACTTAGATATTCTGAATACGGAACGATTCCTGGGTACAGATCCAGAGTAACCCTTGAGCACCTCCGGATCTGGCCCCCAAACTAAAACAAATAACCCTCCCCTACACGTTCTTATGACACAATTAATTTTTTCACTTAATCAAAATGACACAGATATCAAAAGCAATACAGAACTTTTAGAAGGCAAATAAGATTAAGCTTGTTTGCATATTCTATTCTTCCACATTCTGTTCCCAGTGAACATGGAGAAAGATTCTCTGAAGTTTGTATTTTAAAATGACTTTCCTCTCTCTCTCTCTCTCTTTCTCTCTCTCTCTCTCTCTCTCTCACCTGCTATCAGAATATAATTGTTCACTCACTGAATAAAATTGCTTACTCAAGGTTAATGAGACTTTATTTAGTTCGGTTTCAAGGTTAAGTAGTTAGAATATTGCTTTTGCTTAACTAAATGTTTTTAAAAGTTTTGCTCCCTTCAGTCATCTATGCGGCTTAGATGGTCAAACAAAGCCTTATATACAATTTAAGTTCTTATCTCTGAAAACACACGATTTGGAGGAAAGAAACAGTTTTAACTTTCTTAGTTTGTTGAGTTTGAAGGTCACATTCCTTTCCTTGTTTTTTCCCCCTAAGTTTCTGTTTTATCTTTTCTTCTCCTCCTTTAGGAAAAGACCAATTTGACCCTGAAAGAGAACTCTTTTCACAGTATGTCATCTTTTATTTTTTTGGTTGGAGTCCACTGGCAGTGCCCAGGGCTGAGTCCTGGCTTCTGCCAAGGATCACTCCTGTTTTGTTTTTTGTTTTTTTCTTTTTGGGTTACACCCGGCGATTCTCAGGAGTTACTCTTGGCTCTGCACTCAGGAATTACTCCTGGCAGTGCTTGGGGGACCATATGGGATGCTGGGAATCGAACCCGGGTCGGCCGTGTGCGAGGCAAATGCCCTACCTGCTGTGCTATGGCTCCAGCCCCAGTGTGCTCCTGTGTTTTTTTTGTTTTTTTGCTTTTTGGGTCACACCCAGCAATGCTCAGGGGCTACTCCTGGCTTTGCACTCAGGAATTACTCCTGGCGGTGCTTGGGGGACCATATGGGATGCTGGGCATTGAACCCGGTCAGCTGCATGGAAGGCAAACGCCCTACCCGCTGTGCTATTGCTCCGGTCCCCAGTACTCCTGTTTTTAACGTCCCCTTTTACCATAAGTATTTTGCTTCCCTGGCGCTCAGGTCCTTATTTTTATTGCTAGAACATTTCAGCCCTTCAACCTGCAACTTCCAAACTTGAAAGCTGTAACGCGTGCAAGGCACTGATACCCAGCCCTTGCCCCCAGGGAGGAGGAAACTGGTTCCAGCTGCAGGGACCTTATTACAGGCAGCGTGAGGGATGACTTAGACCGCGCTGGTGGTGCCAAGGCACAAAGACAGATGCAGGATGAGCGATGGATTCATACTTTCCATACTATTCCAGGTCTTCCAATTTGTCTGGTTCTACTGTTGAGTGTGACATGTGACATTCCCCCCCTTAAGCCCTAAGAGAAAGCCGAACCCTGCCAAGAGGAATTTTGGTGAAGCAATGGCATGGAAGCCCGGGCATAAGCATCGCATCCCCCGTATCAGCTCCTTAAGGGGTGATAGATAGCACAGTGGGGAGGGCTGGGTTCAATCCCCAGCACCCTGTAGGGTACCCTGATCTCTCCAAGAGAGATCCTGAGTGCAGAGCCAGAAGTAACCCCCAATTTAGACTCTTTTCAGTTTAATTGCTGTCCAACAAAATCACAGTCAATGAAGAAAGCACCTCATTTCTGGGAGAGGGTTGTTTTGAGCTAAAGCCAGCAGTGCTCAGGGCTGACTCTTAGCTTTGTGCTCAAGGATCACTCTTTGTTGGGGGGTCTTATGGGGGCTTGGAGATCGACCCGCTGGGCCACATGCAAGGCAAGTACCCTGCCCATTGCACTTTCTGGCCCCTCAATCTTGAGGAAGCTAACTTCCACTTTGTCTTGTTCTCCAGTAATAATGTGTCTGGCTCCGTGTGTCTGGATAGACTCGGGGCTTTGATTTTGGTTTTAGCCTCTTCGGGACATCTCAGAATCTCCCACACAGGTGAGTTGACTATGAACACAGAAGCGGCCACACGCACGCCCAGAGCTACATACAGAGTCTCTGGATCGATTTGCTGTTTCTCTAACCTGACCAGAGTCACGGGAGAACAGCAGATGCGAGGCTGAGAAAGAGGGGGACTGTCCCCAGGGCAAAGTTATCCCCGTCCCCCACTGGGACTAATCCTGAGTTTCTCAACCTTTCCAGTGGATTCCGCTCTCAGCCTGTTTTATGGAAACAGGTCAAGGGAAAGCCCTTATTGGATCTACAGATGGGATGGAAGTCAAACTTTGAATTGCAGCCGTTGAGTTGAGTGACACTTACCTTGCATGCCGCAGACCTGGTTCCCCAGAACCCCATATGGTCCCTGGAGCCCCGCCAGAAGTGATCCCTGAGCTCAGAATCAGAAATAAACCCCGAGCACAGCCAGCTATGGCCAAAAAAAACCCAAAGTGGTTATTATTATTATTATTATTTTGCTTTTTGGGTCACACCCGACGATGCACAGGGGTTACTCCTGGCTCTGCACCCAGGAGTTGCTCCTGGAGTGTTCAGGGGACCATAAGGGATGCTGGGAATCGAACCCGGGTCGGCCGCGTGCAAGGCAAATGCCCTACCCGCTGTACTATCTCTCCAGCCCCACCAAAGTGGTTATTAATTTCATTTACTGGCCTTTTTTTTTCCTTCCACTTTTTAGGTCACACTCACTGATTTCTCCCTGCTCTGCACTCAGGAATCACTCCTGGCGGTGTTTGGGGGAACCATATGGGATGCTGGGTTTGAACCCAGGTTGGCCACGTACAAGGCAAACGCCCTCCCTGCTGTGCTATCTCTCTGGCCCTTCCTGGCCATTTCTGACCATCCCTGGTCTCATTGAAGAACGATGTTCTCACCCCTGTCCTATCTCTCTCGGCCAGTGCTCGTCAATATGAAAGATGAGTCTGTCCCTTCAAATTCTGATCAGAGGAGTGCTCCCTAACCGCAGGAGAAGGGAGTCCCCGGCACCTCAGCTCCCACGTCACGGGGGAGGTTGAGTGTCTCCCCTGTGTCCACTCCCTTAACCTTGCCGCCTGGGCGTTGAGACCTGGAGGTCTTAGAGGAGGCTGGTGACGGTCCCCTGGTAAGGACCTAGGTCTGGGAACGTCTGCATTGTGTCAGGGAAGGCAGCCTGCCCTGTGAGTGACCGGCGGGCCAGACATCCTTCCTGCTTGGCTGATGGGTGCGCCTGGGACCTGGCAGGCTGGGATCTGGGCCCACTGCTGAGCCCTGAGAGTATTTGCAGGTCTGAGGTGTGCCAGGTGGTGGCTGTGGAGGGGAAACGTCTCATCCTAGGCCCATTTCCTTCTCCGGGGCCTGGGGAGCCATTGGAGGTTAGGGGAAGGTGGCCGAGGAGTCCACTAAGCTCCTTCATTAGTTCTTCGTGGATGGGACACCATGATGCCCTGAAAGAGACGGCGGGGTGGGTGAGGGGGGCCGATTCATAGCACAGCGGGTAGAGCATTTGCCTTGCATGCAGCCAACCCGGGTTCAATCCTCGGCATCCCATATGGTCCCCCAAGCACCGCCAGGAGTCCTTCCTGAGTGCAGAGCCAGGAGGAACCCCTGAGCATTGAGCATCGCTGGGTGTGACCCAGAAAGAAAAAAAAAGGAAAAGAAAAGACCTGGGGCCTCTGGCTGTAGCTTTTTTCAGTTACAGTTTCACAGACAGAGACACAGTTATGGATACAACCCAACTGCCTAACCAGGGTCGCCTTCCAGGTTGTATGGGAAGGCCAAGGGTTGAGTCCTGGCAGGTCTTGACTTCAGAACCTTGTGATTGAGCTCATCGCTCACCTTCTAAACCTGTGACTCTTTAACCCACGGGTCCAACAGGCACTGCGGGACTCCACAGACCGGCAGCCCCGGCGACCTGCCTCCTCCTGGCCCCTGCCGCCACCTTGTGACTAAACATTTAGGCCTGGTGGGTCCTCTGGAGGGCAGCCCGACGGGGCTCCGAGAGGGGACCCTCTCAGGGCCAAGCTCACAGTCCACTTTCCCAGGAAGAGAAGGCCATAGACACACATCTGAGTTCCTGGGCGAGGCCAGATTGGAGTCTTGGAATTGGGAATTGGAAAGTCCAGAGAAAGGTCAGAGATAATCAGCCACTGAGCTCCTGTAGTTTGGTGCTTGGATTGTGTGGTGGGTGCTGAAGATTATCAGGGTACCAGGGTCACCCTAATGCTGCTTGAGGATGATGTAGCATCAGGGTTCAAACTTTGCCCTGGAGCATGCAAAGCACACAGCACTGACCATTGAGAAATCTCTATGGCCCCCATATATATATACATTGTACTTTTTCTCTTTTTCTTCCTTCCTTTCCTCCTCCTCTCCTCCTCCTGTCCTCCTCCTTCTCTCCTCCTCCTCCTCCTCTTCATTCTTTTCCTCCTTCTTCCTTATTTTGTTTTTGTTTTTAGGTCACACCTGGCAGTGCTCAGGGCTTATTTCTGAGTCTGTGCTCAGGGATCGTTCCTGACAGTGCTCTGAACGCTGCAGTGCCAGGAATTAACCTTGAGTCAGCCATGCCATTACCCCTTGTACTATTTCTCAGGCCCTGTGCTGATTTCATTTTTGCTGATTTTTCTTTTTTTGACCACACCAGACTCAGTGCATGGATTTGCTCCTGAAGGTGCTGAGGGACTGCGGGGTGCCTGGACCCTGGGGCTCCCCATGTGTCACCCTCACATCCCTGAGCTGTCCTCCCTGCTCTTTGAGGGACAGTTCAGTGTCAGGGCTCCCAGGTTGGTGACCAGCTTTTTGGAAGTTTGCTTGGAGTTTGCAGTGAGATGGTAGGTTGGCAGGGGAGACGGGGCTTCATGTCATGAGAAGCCTCCCCACCCCGGATTGGAGGTGCTGGTTGGAGTGCAGGGCATGTACCCCTGGGCAGGGGGACACAGGGAGTCAGGAATCCCCCCAGGCGCCCTTTGGCCTCGGATGGGTGCAAGGGAGGTGCCCAGGGTTGGGGGGGGAGCCCCAGGACACTGCAGCGGCCCCGCCTGTCTCCCCTGGTTCTCTCCCAGCAGCCTCTGCCTGCACCCCTTTAGGACACAGGCCCTAGTGGATCTGCAAACGGAATCTCGCAGCCACAGCGGCTCCTTCAGATTCTCCTGCCTTGAGTCCCTCCGGCTGTCACTCCGGAGCAGGCGCCAGGCCATGTGGGGCGGAAAGAAGAGACGAGCTTTTGTGAGCAGAGACAAAGGGCTTATAGGCAGGACTCTGGGAACCAGGGGTGAGCCAAGGGCCACGGGGGACGTGGACGTCCTATCTGCTGGGTCTCTGAGGTGGGAGATAGCAGAGGGGGTCTGAGCGTCAGACACTGCAGTGTGGTGGGCTGGGGGGGGCACAGGCGCTGACCCTGGGACAGCTCCTCCCAGACCTGCTCCCTGTCCCCTGTGAGACCGCCGAGCGAGCTGGCCTTTCCGAGCTTAGGTGTAAGGGTGCGCATGCGCGCGGCCAACCCCATTCCAGTTCCCAGCCCCACCGGGCGTGATCCTCGAGCACAGAGGCAGGGGGCAGCCCTGAGCACCACCAGGTGTGGCCCCCAAACCAGCAAACTCACGAGCCCCGTTGGAGATGACAGCACGGAACCTGGAATCACCCCATCCTTCCCAAACACAGGACATCAAAGATGGTGTCATGATGACGGTGTCCCAGACCCCAAAAAGCAGAAGGGAAACGGGGGTGAACTGGAAATTGCCTCAAAGGGAGGAGGCTGGGGGGTAGGTGGGGTGTATCTGGGGCAGGAGACGAAGGCTGGCGGGATGCAGGGAGGGACAGGTCAGGAGGAGGGTTGCAGGGCTGGGTCGAGGCTGGAGTCCAGGCCGAGGGACCCCCAAAGGCCAGGCCTCCCCCATCTGCCCGAGGATTCTGGATTTCTGCGACACCCCAGGGGTACACCCATTGGGCTCAGTGAGATGTCAGAATTGTCCTATCAGCAGGGTAGGTGTGTGTGTGTGGGTGTGTGTGTTGTATGTGTGTGCTTGTATGTGTATATGCATGTGTATACATGTGAATTCATGAATGCATGTCAGTGCATCTGTGTACATACCTGTGCCTTGTGCACACATGTGCCTGCTCATCTATACTGTGTATATATCTGTGTGCATATGTAAATGCTTCTGTATGTGTTGCATCTCTTTGTGCATATGTAAATGCTTCTGTATGTGTTGCATCTCTTTGTGTGTGTGGTGTGTGCGTTGGTGCATGTGTATACCTGTGCATGTGGATGTATATGTCAATTCACGTGTGCATATCTGTGTGTATATGTGAATGTATGTGAATATGTCTGTGCACATGTGTATGTGTGTATATATGCATGCATGTGCGTGCATGTGCATGTGAACACGCCCTGCAGACTCCTGCCCAGAACCGGGGCTCCCCTTTTCTCTGAGTAATTGGGGACAGGCTCTGGTCACCATGACCCTGAAGTGGACATGGTGTGCACAGCTCATGAACTTGTTGGAAATTAATGCAAATAGCTGTTGAGTCTTTTATGTATTTATTCTTAATATTTTTAAAACTTTAAATGTTATTTTCATAAGGTTGTTCACGGGCTGGAGCGATAGCATAGCGGGTAGGGCATTTGCCTTGCACGAGGCTGACCTGGGTTCGATTCCTCTTGGAGAGCCTGGCAAGCTACCGAGAGTATCCCGCCCACACAGCAAAGCCTGGCAAGCTCGCCGTGGCTATTCGATATGCCAATGTAGATGTTATTGGTGCCAACTCGAGAAAAGTATAGCTGTTGCGTCTTGGAAGTGATTTTTCCCCCAGTCTGGGGGCGACACTGTAGGTGGTGCTTAGGGGCTACTCCTGACGCTGTACTCAGGAGGGACTCGGCATTTACACACTCCACATGAGGGAGAGGGGCGCTAACCATGAGGCATCCTCATTCCCACGCGATAAGAAAAGCTAATCAGGGCCAGAGCTATGGGATATACAGCAGGGAGGGCGCTTGCCTTGCATGTGGCCGACCCAAGTTTGATCCCCGGCACCACAAATGGTTCCCTGAGCCTCGCCAGGAGTGATCCCTATTGCAAAGCAGAAGTGAGCCCTGAGCACTGCCGGATGTGGCCCCCAAAGAAGAAAATAAATCAGCATAGAGATAGTACCACTGGTAAAGCCTTGCATGTGGCAAACCCGAGTTTGATCTCTGGGACCCTACCTGGTCCCCTAAGCACCACCGGGAGTGAGCGCACCATCCTGAGCACAGGGCCAGGAGTGAGACGTGAACACGGCTGAATGTAGCCTAAAAACAGAAAAAGAAAAAAAGAAAATGAAATTAAACTCCAGGTCTTAGAAAGGAACACCCAAGCTCTCCTTGGATTCCCGTCACTTCCCCATGATACGCCATCAGTGTCGGGAGCAGAAAGTCCCCGATGGACAAAGTTGTAAGACAGGGAAGCCTGGTAAGCGGGTCCCCACACAGAGCCAGTGAAGACACATTGTTCACGCTTTCTTCAGGAAGAGAAGCCAGCGAGAACTGTGATCAGAACAGATCACGAGTACACAGAACCACAAAGCAAGACAGTTCCCACATTTCATTTAGTTTTGTTTATTTTTGTTTTGGGGCCACATCCAGCTATGCTCACGGGTTGCTCCTTGCTCTGTCTCAGGGATCACTCCAGGTGGGCCTCAGGGACCATATGGGATGCAAATGATCCGGTGCAAGGCAAGCGCCCTTCCTGCTGAACTATCGCTCCAGCCTGAATTGCCACGTTTAAAATGGACAGAACTGGGGCTGGAGCAATAGCACAGCGGGTAGGGCGTTTGCCTTGCACGCAGCCAACGTGGCCAACACAGGTTCGATTCCCAGCATCCCATATGGTCCCCCGAGCACCGCCAGGAGCAATTCCTG
>JAOXYA010029784.1:0-13053 GCA_028565675.1 Sorex palustris
CTCCAATGGAGACGTTACTGGGCCCGCTCGAGCAAATCGATGATCAACGGGAGGGCCTTTACCTTTACCTTTATGATTTACAAAGTTATTAATAATTGAGTTTTAGGCATATAGTGTTCTGGCACCAATTGATCAGTGCCAACTTTAGCAGTGTTAACTCAGTCCCTGTTCTCTCTCCACCCCTCCTTTTCACAGGCACATTACAAAGTTCAGTGGTTGTAGTTTGAATCTCATGTTTTCAGTGTTGCTGAGTCTGTGCTTTGGATTTAGTTATACCACTCCCCTACATTATCAGCTTTTTTTTTCCTTTTTGGGTCACACCCGGCAATGCTCAGGGGTTTCTCCTGGTTCTGCACTCAGGAATCACCCCTGGCGGTGCTCAGGGGACCTAATGGGATGCTGGGAGTCGAACCCGGGTTGGCTTCGTGCAAGTCAAACGCCCTGCCTGCCGTGCTACTGCTCCACATTATCAGCATATTATTAATATAGACCTTTATTGCTGTGAATTTCTTCCTTAGTACAGCTTTTGCTGTGCCCCCGGTAACTTGTATCTTCATTCTCATTGGTTTCAAGGAATCTTTTTATTTCAACCTGATTTCCTCTTTGATCCAGTTGTTTAGCATTATTTTGTTCAGCTTCCAGGTGTTGGGGAAATTTCCTTCTTCTTTTTGTGATTAACTTCTATTTTCATGATTTTGTGGCTTGAGATACTTTGTATGATTTCTATAGTTGTAAATGTGTATTTGAGTTATACCTAGTAATATAATCTGTCTTGGAGAATGTTCCATGTCCACTAGAGATTAATGTGTATTCAGATTTTGGGGGATGAAGAGCTCTATGTATAGTAAGCCCAGTTCTTCTAGCTTCTTGTAAGCACTCTTGTCTCTTCTCTTTATTGATACTTCATCTGGTTGATCTGTTTATTGGTGACAGTGGAGAGCTGAAGTCTCCTACCACTTGTGTTTCCCTCGATGTCTTTCTTTACATTTGTGAGCAGAGAAACTTGATGAACTTTGCTGACCCTTTATTTGGTGCACAAATGTCGATCATGGTGCTTCTTGACCTATTGTTTCCATAATCAATAGTGTCTACCACTGTGTCTCCTTCATTTATTTTGAATGCTATTTGGTGTGATGTAAGGGAGACTTCCAACTTTTTATTTTGGTATGCCATTGGCATGTATGATTGTTTTCCATCTTTTCACTTTGAATCTTTATCTTATGTGTAGGTGTGTTTCGTATAGGCAGCAGATAGATGAATTTTCTTCTCTGATCCCTCCAATTACTCTAAACCTAACAGTTTAGTCCATTGATATAATGATCAATGTTGCTATTTTTGTGTATATGCGTGTGGAAAATTGATTTTCCCCCCCCACTGATCCATCTATTTACTGTTTAGTTTCTGGACCACATAGTGATGCCCAGGGGTTTCTCCTGGCTCTGTGCTCAGGAATCACTTCTAAAGGTCCTCAGGGGACCATATGGGGATGCTGATTGAACCTGGGTCTGCTATGTGCAAGGCACATGGTTTACCCACTGTACACTCTCTAGCCTCTGTGCCTTTTAAAATTTTTATTTTTCATTTTGGTATTTGGATCACACCCATCGTGCTCGGGGCTTCTGTAATCCTGGCTCTATACTCAGGGATAACTTCTGGCAGGCTGGGGGAACATCTGTGGTGCCAGGGATCAAACCTGTGTTGGCAAATGTCTACGTGCTCTACTATTATTCCGGCCCCCTCTATGCTGGGAATCGAACCCGGGTTTGATTTTTTTTTCAAATAATGTAGAAGTACTGCTTGTTTGTTTAGTCACTGATTAAGCTGATTGAATTGGACATGAACTCCACATTACTTTTTTTTTTTGTATCACTGTGAGATAGAGTTACAAAGCTTTCATGTTTGAGATTCAGCCATACAATGATGGAACACCCATCCCTCCATCAGTACTCATTTTCCACCTCCAATGTTCCAAGTATCACCTCCCCACTGCGCCCCCCCCCACACACACAAGCACACATCACAGGCCTCACCCTGGCTCTATGGCAGACAATTTCCCCAATACTCTCTCTCTAATTTTGGGCATTAATTTTGCTCTAATTTTTCCAACATCATTCAAGCCTACCTGCCAGGGGCAGACTCTAGATAATATATTTTCCATAGCTCATTTCGAATATCATGAGAGCTCATAAGGCCATGATTGTAAATGTAAATTTCTAGATTGTAAATGATTGTGTTCAGAGACATCTCTGTATGGCACTAATCCATTTTGGGATTTAACTGGGAGTATCAGGGCCAGAGCTGTTGGTGTGCTAAGATGGCGTCCAGAGGCAAATTGTGGGCTTGACAGCCAGTCTTTAGGGTGGGCGGCGACCCAGGGAGGGATAGCCTGGGTCCTCTGCCACCATGAGGACTGGAGATTTAGTCCTGGAACCCGCACACCTGGGCCTTGCTTGTGAAAGCTCTTGGTCACCGGGATTCTTTTTGGAGTAAGCGAGGAGACTGCACCTGCTCCACCTGGGGTGCCCCGGTGATATTGGCTCGGTATGGGGCCTGGAGAGATCTTTTGTGCTGTGGTGTCTTCTGGGATTTGCTGCTGTGTCTCTGAACCAGGGCTGTTGGTGCACCAAGATGGTACCTGGAGGCAAATTGTGGGCATGACTGGGGCTTTCCTCTGTGTCTCTGAGTCAGGGCTATTGGTGCGCTAAAATCCACTTACAACATTTTTAGCAGATTATATCTTGGTGAGGTCCATCCTGGGATGGTGGAGTCAGGCTTGGGATATGATGGCAATTTTAGATTGTGGAAGAAAGTGGCCACTGGGGACTCTGCTTGGGCAGGCACAAGCTAACCCACCTCTCCAATTTACTCTGGTCTGTTCAGCCATGTATAGGTTCAAGTTTAACTGCGGCTTTTGATCTCTTTTGAGATTTATTTAGGGCTCTTTGAGGCAAGGCCAATAATAGAGCTTACAGGGTGGTGCTGGAGTTGTTTCATGGGGGTGACTGCCAATGCTTTCCATGTATTGAGAAGGGAGGGAGGTATCCCATCCCAACTCTAAGTGAGCTTGTATAGCTGAGCCAGAGGTTGTTTGTGGGTGTAACTCCCACATACCTAACTTTTGGCTGTTTAATTTCTTGGTGAACTTATTCCCAAGTTGTTGGGGTCTGGCCAAAGGTACAGCAGCAATTTTGGGGTATCAGGAAGCCTGAAGGCAACATCAGGCTGCTGATGCACTCGCCCCACAAGTACAGGTTGACCTGTTGACTGCACCATACCCCCAATTTAATTTTATTTCTTATTAATTTTTATAAATACAGTAAGAGATATAGATTCAAAAACCTAGTCCTCTGGGCTCCAAGGGCAAGTCCACTGGGCTTAACAATAAATCCCAAACAAGTTCCACATGCTGGTTCAGCTTGTCATTCTCCTTGGGCGTCCTGATTCTAAAGTCAGAATAACTTGCATCAAGACTGTGCCTTTATGTTTTCTAGACTGCCCAGTTCAATGTCAGTATACCTTTTCTGCTCCCTAAGTTGATCCAAGTCCTTCAGAGGAACCTTCCTTTATGGGGTGTTAGGTACTATGATACCAAATCTGAATCAAGTAATTATGATGGACATACAAGAGTAGATATTTGAGCCATTTCATTCCCCTATATTACAAGCAGAGCATAATTGTATTTTTGTGTTTAAGAGAAGAATATTACTCTACAGTAACATGAATATTTATAGGGGAAATAGAAATGCATGTAATCCACTTCCAGTACAAACTTCATAATCACCAGGAGCTTTCACTTAGTTATTAACACAAAGGAAAGATTAAAGAGAAACTCAAGGATTAGGTGTCTCATGAGAGCACTGTCTGCTTCTTTGGAGGAGGAAATGTGGCAATTCATTGATGAAGCCTAAAATACAGGCTCCAACAGTTAGAGAAATTGGGTGAAATAATAAGAATCAGAGACATGGACGCAGAAAATTTTTTTCTTTTGGCGAGACTTGGGGTAGGATTGGCCCCACATGGTTCTGCCTCAGGGATCAACCTGTCATTGATTTGGGACACATATATGGTGCTGGTTTGGACTGCGTAAAGGGCAGTCCACTGACCTGCTGTACTCGGTCTTCAACTCTCAAAGTTGCTTTGGCCTCAAGAATCACATTGGCTGACCTAGAAAATTTCCTATCTCATAAGGAACTGTAAGCTGAGCCCTTTTCTCAGCCATGATGATGGGAATCCATCAAGGATGCCAACCTGCTTTGTCTCTTCCCAGCTTACTCTGTCAACTTAATGAAAGCTCTTCTTCTGCACTTGACATAAAAGAATAAATTGTAATTGTTTTAGAATTTTCAGGACCACCTAAATGATAGAGACAGAGTGATTTCCCTGCTCTCTGTCAGGCCTAGCTGAAGGATAAAAGAGAAAGCTTCTCTCCTGAAACCCTTCTAAATGTTTTCTATCTCTATCCCTTACCCATTTTTATTATTTATCTATCCCTAGTGTTGGAAAGTTTTAAAATGATTACCTAAAAGAATTAGACAGTGCTTGCTTCAGCAGCACATATACTAAACTTGGCACGATACAGAGAAGGTTAGCATGGCCCCTGCACAAGGATGACACACAAATTCGTGAAGCGTTCCATATTTCTCACTGGTGGAGGGATGGGTATTTTATCATTGTACAACTGAAACCCAAGCACAAAAATTTGTAAGCCTACAACTGTAACTCATGGTGTCTCACTAATAAAAATTAAAAAATAAAAATAATAATAATAATACATAAAAGAATTAGACATCCTACTGCTCCTCTTTTAGTTTCTCCACTTTCCTCATAACAGTAGGATATTTAATAGGGGAAAGAAAGAGGTATTCAAGTGAAGATTTGGGTTTTTCCAGAGGGCAGACAGCTTAGGGGACCCTATAAAGTAAAATAAAGGAATCACACATTTCATGAAGGACACCTATCTCACTTTTCTTTGCTTAGCAATGTTTCTGCTGAACCCTGGAGTGAAGAGGAGACTAGGATACAAATGATGAGCTATTTTGTCTACTTGAGAAATTCAAGATCAGCTCAAGAATTGGGACATATCACACAATCACATGAAATGCCAAACACCAGAGGCAGTTCTGGGAACCATATGAAAAGAACCCAGGATTTTGTTACAATCTTTAGGGACATTCATTTATGTAAATCACTTGGCCTATAGTAGAACAACATGATGCCTTGGAGGAAGTTTTACAGAGCCCCTTTTTTGTCAGTACTGAAGAATTAAAGGGCATACTTATATACTCAAACAGAAGTATATACATTATATTGGGTTTATAGAGCATGGTAAAAATTGATTCCTAATGAGAAAATAGAAAATTGGTTCATCTTAAAATATTCTTCATGGAGAAGGGAGAAATTTTTTTTGAAAAATGATGTAAAGACTTTTTCTGTGAGCCTGTACATATAGTAGAGCAAGGAAGGTGGTTTTCTAGTTCATGTGCAACCCAGTTTCTATTCCTGACACACCATAGTGTCCCCTGAGCACTACCAGAGGAGATCCTTGAGTAACCAGGTTTGGCAAAAAAACAAATAGAAAAAAGAAACTGCTTGATATTGAAATATTTAAAATTGAATCTCAATGACATTATTTGGTATATATTGCATTTATGTTCCTCAACCACTTCCATTTTTCTTGGAGTTGTGTTCCCAGTATTCTGCCATGTTCTGGGTGTCACTCTGTCAATAATTGCTCCAGAAGTCTGATTCAACAGAAAGACCCACCAAAGCTATACCTGGCAATGATCACAGCCCCAGTACAACATTAGATGGTGCTTAGGGAAATCATTTTGTTCCATGATTCAAATGTAGAGACTCTGCACTGAAAGCATCAGCTCTAGCCCTTTCTTTAGAGATACCACACACAGTCTTTTATTGACACTTTCTAATAAAGTTCATGGTCTTAAATAACACTTCCTGATCAATACGAACTGGCACATATCAAATTCTTGGTATGGTAAAATTATGGTATTGGTCATTGTATTTAACACCTTATTATCTGAAAATTTCATTTAGAGCTCCATTTTGCTCATGTACAGTATTTCCCTGGAAAAAAGTTGGTGGTATAAATAGTTTAGATCGTGGTCAGTACGTGAATCTCAGTTTCTAAAGGGCAGAAATGAAGTTACCTATTTTACCAGTTATTTAGGTTTGTTTAGAAGATCAAGGTTTTGATTTCAGTTTGAGTACTCTGAAAGTGTAGGAAGTACTAAATAGTTTTCTTTTTTTCATTGTAATAAACTGGATTCTCTGTCAAAATGATAGACTTTAATAAAAACATTTTCCTTTTGAAAAAATCCAGAATTAGTGACAAAATTAAGTGCAGTGAATGATGAAGATAAGACATTGAAGTTGTACATAGAAAAAAATAAAATGGAAGGTAAGAATTTGATTTTATTCTTTGAATATATTTCATCATAGAGCTTAGGCAAATAAAAATAACATGATAATTACAAAGATGTTTTTCCTTACCATATAGGAATTCATTATTTCTTTTTTAAATTATTAAATTTTATGGAAGAAAATGGTTTTTAATATATTAAACAAGATCTTCTATATGAAACATAGATCATTTGTTGTATGCCTCTGGTTGTCTACATCTATGAGAATTCGCCTCCACTTCCTCTCAGAGTTCAACACTGAATGTCTAGGATTCCTGATATCTAGGATTCCTGATATCTAGGATTCCTGATATCTGAGCCAGTGTTCTTTCTAAACTAGATTCAAGCTTGACTGTGTTGCAAGTTCCAAACACCTCTATGAATCTTCCTATTTGAAGCCTAAATATACCATTTTGAGACATTTTCTCCAAAATAGAATTTGTCCTCAAATTTCCACTTTTGTAAACTATCTTTGTCAACACTAAGGGCAGGATTATTCCAGAGGGATTTATATACCTCAGACTCATGGGACCCACAAAGGTGAGCAGAAATGGTACAAGAACAAATACCTGAAACCACAGACTATCTGTCTTGACTATTTACAGTGCTGACCTGTCCTCAGGTATACTTAGATCGTTTTTGTAGACTTGGAAGTAATCTATCATATTTTACTTACAGTTGACCCATTTGGGGAGGTCATATTCCCTTTTCCAGGGTTCTCTTCCAATCTGTACTGATCTCTATATGTGGATGCTCAATTTGAACTCACAGAGGCAACTCTGTGAGTTCTTCCCTTATCTCAGGCACCTTAGACAGTGGGAAGAAATATTCTATGTAACATATGGAGAAATCCTATCAATGCTAAAGTTAAATCTCACTATCTCCTATGAGAGTTCTATTTTCTCCTAAAGCACAAAACCTACTACTGATTTTTTAATAGACCCAGCTGGGTATCAGCAGTGGTATATGACACTTAACTATGAACAGAATTTTCTACTCAAATTTTACTTATTCCAGAAAGTCTGCCATGGCATTCAATACTCCCAAGGCTTTCTAGAAGAATATTGTTACCATGTGCAATGTTTCTGAGCTCTACTTTGAGAGGAAGAAAATTTTAGAGTTATATCAAGTAATGTAACATCAAGAATCTCCCCGATGACTGGTGGTTGGAAAAACTGGAAATAGTGTGGTGGGAAGGTACACTAGACAGACTCATAGGCAGAATGTTTAGTTAATTTAAAGTAATTTTTGTAGTCTCCCTGTTAAATTCTGGTGTCTAAATAGGAACTAGAGTATTTATTTTGTATGAAAATTCTTTAGACTCCGACTCTCTGGTTTATTGCCATCATCTGAATGGTAAATATCCACTTGGGTTGCCCCATTTTACTATCAATATTAGTTGAAATCTCACCTATAGAACAAGAATGGAATGACCATGAAATGAAGTTGTCAACCTGTTTAAAGTGCATCGAACAGGGTGCAAGACATAATGATTATGTTTGCATGTCATTCAACTGTGTATTCAAAAGATAAATTTGAAACCATGTCTGTCTCTCTGCGTTCAGCGGACTTGGGGTCACTTCTCATAGCCTGGATTGCCGATGGCAGTAGGTGGACAAAGGAAGTACCAAGAGTCAGGTTGGCTGTTCATCAGTTGAAGTTTATTCCATTCTCTCCATGCATCTCTGCAGCTAAGTCCCCCATTCCAGTCTGTGGGGAGCTGCCTGCTTATGCAGGGTCCTTAAGTGGACATAGCCCTGGGAGCTGCCTCACTCAGAGGGCCAAGAATACTTGGCATAGCTCTCTGTCCCATCATCCCTAATATGTGGAGTAGTCGTTGTGTTGCCAAACCAGTCCTATAGAGAAGTTAATACTTCACCCTCCTCAGTTTGCAAGAGAAGTTAATGAGGAATAGATGTATTATGATTTTGTGGCATATGCAGGAAATTATACCTTTGGTAAATCAAAAAAAGTATACAGGAAAGGTCAGAGTGTTCTTCAGTATACTTTGTTATTATTTCCAGTTATTGATCTAAGTAACATTGTTTTTATTATACTGTTTCGTATTGTTATGATCAAGGAAATGTAGGATCTTGGGAATATGTTTTTTGCAATTACAATGGATGATTTTACCTGCCAAGTTCCTGATAGAGATGTAGAAAAGGCTGATTGAAATAAAGATCAATACTGCTGTTCCAAGAGAACTCAGCCCTCTCAACCACTTGTATATAGTTTGATTCTCACCTTCCCTCTTGACCCGTTCGACTGTCGATTGGTCTGGCACCAGATTCACACTGCCCCTCATTCCCATCTCCTCCTGTCCCACATGCTTGTCTCTCTGGGCTCCTTCTCGCAGCCTTAGTGTCGCAAATGACCTTCAAGCATTTGGGGCAGCAACTATACCTAGATGAGGTATCACAGTCAACATCTGAAAGCCCTTCTTTCTGATAAGACAAAGATCTCCTGCAGCTAGGAGATCTGCTTAAGGGGAAATACCATGTAAGGGTGTGTTTCTCCTTTCCTTGGTCCAACAATCCATTTAAACATACGTCTTAGTTCTACTTCTTAATAATATTGGTCAATTTGTGTGGACACATTAAGAGATACATTAAGATTGTAGGTGTCTCTCCTGGGAACATCTCAGTTTAGCTCCCAGACCAGTTTAGTCTTTCCTAACCCTAGCATGGTCCGAATCCAGTGGTTGTTCTTTGGATTATGACAGAAATTGTCCATGACTATGCTCTTAACTTAGAATTAAGTATTATGGCACTTGGCCTGGCACGTTTTGATGCCAGGGTAGCTCAGAGCTTGCGCTGGGTCCATCCAGATCTTCTTCAGGACCCTGTGTTTGGGTGCTGAGAACGAAGGGCAACTGATACTTAAGTTTAGAAAAGAGATGCCCAGGATTAAATATTATTCGAGTCAATTAACTTCCTAGTTACAAATGCATAGAATTAACTTCCTTCCTGTGTCTATACAAAAGGACATTACTGGGAAGTAAACTATGCAAAATAACACAAGGGAAGGAGAAAAGCAATACTTCACTCACAGATACAAAACCCAGAGTCCTTAGAAGGATCTGACCTTACAAGTCATCAGAATCTCATGGGGGAGAAAGGTGATTGGTTGGGGAAGCAGAGCACAGAGAAGAGGTTAAAGATAAACACAGGAATGGGAGTGCCTCGGAAGCACTTTGAGTGGTGTAGCCCAATAAACCTAAGCTCCCTGTGGCCAGGGAAAAACAATAAATTAATTTTGTCCTACATCCAACCCCCAAAGCAGTGTTGAAATGGGAGGTTAGAAATACTGGCAGTACTTCCAATAATTTTAGGCATTGTTTAGAGAATAAAATAAATACTTGAGCTCCTGAAATGCCAGCACTACCAGAACTTAGGCTTTCTGTCTCATGATTCTATCAGCTATGACTACACAATCACATACCCACAATTGCAAAACTATATTATCTATCTGCAAACACTCAACGTTTCTATTTTATTTAAAAAGTTTATATACATGTGGATTTAAAAAATTCCAACTGGTATAATCTGCTTCAAGTACATTTCCTATAGGACCTTAAACATTTTCTAATAAGATTGATTATTCAAAAAAATATGAAACTGCAAATATTTCCATCATATCATTTGAAGAACTAATGAAAGGAATTGAATTAAAAAGGTTAAACAAAGTTGTAATTTAGAGAGATGATCATGGACAGTGAAGTAGCCAGGTTGACGATAGTCAAGGATGCCCAATCATCATGGGGTTCAAGTACAGGAAGAGGACTCTGTAGAACAGGAGAGTGACCAGAAGAAGAGGAATGAAGACCTTATCAATCACAGCTCTAGTGGAAAAATTGTGCACAGTAACTTCTCCTCCTCTGTTTCTTTGTCTCCATGACCTTGTCTAAGACTCCCTGAACTGAAATAAACAGACAATAGGTAGAGGCAAGGTTATGTAACCATACAGGTCTTTCTTTAGGGAATAGAGTAAGGCAGGGAAGGATGGGGAGGGGAAACAATAGGGCTTCCAGCTAAGAAGTGTATTTTCACGAGTGATTTTTCTGGGTCCTCCTTTCTTGTTATATAAGAATTATTAATGATTAATAATAATAATAATAATAATTAGAGATCCTTCACCTGCCTCTCCCATTCTCTAGCGACCCAGGGCTCACACCCAAAAGACACTTCCAGTTGGCAGTAGGTAATCTCCTCATCGGCCAAACTCCACTACTCAACAGCCACCTCGCGCCAGGTCACTTTTTATAAGACACATCATAAGACACTTCCTATACACTTTCAATAATTAACACATCCTTCTCGATCGGTGTCAAATATGGTGCAAACCATATGGTTCATCACTTCTTCATGACAGGGGTGGCAATGGTGTCGACCAGCAAAGAGTGAACCAACAGGTGCTGCAGATCATTACAACATGCCAGTGGACCAAAAGCTTGCATTTGGTAGACTAGGAGCACCGGTAAGGGTGATTGGAATCAGTTCCTATCATATGCGTTTTTCAAATGTCAGGCCATCAGATCTGAGTGAAGGATTTCTCTTTGCAGAAAAGAGGAAAAAGTCAGACCTCCATGGGGTTTCTGAATTTGCTGTGAGTCCTCACACAAAAGAATTTCAGAAGGAGCTAGATGATAGAGTGAGATAAATGCATTCATAAGCCAATGTGGGCTCTGCTGAGGGGAGAGAACAGAGGAACACACCCAACTTAAGGGGCATGTGGATGTGAAGGCAATCTGGCTGAGACATCTAGTGCCCCAGTGATGGCTAGGGTTGATTTGGCTAATCTGACTGGATAGATGAGGGTCCCATTCCCATCTCACAATTTCATGTCATCTCTCCTGATACTGCATGCTCAGTCGATGAGGATGGTCTTCCCCATAAGGAGAAGCACCATTCTTAGATCAAGGATACATAAGCAGTTATGGTCCCCTGCTAAAACCCCTCCAAACAAGCTTTCCCAAGTTTAGTTTCATGCAGAACCAGATGCTTCTTGGTTTAGCTAAGGAGGTTTTATAGGTTTTCCACGAAGTTCACCACCTTGCACTTTCTATGGAGATAAGAGTCTGTACCTAGGGTGTTGTTAAGAAAAGAACTTAGGACTTTTACTGCTGTTTCATATCCTTTTCACAGCCATTTGTTTTTGGTTTCTGTGTAGACTTCTCCCCGAAGCACTCATTACCTTCTCTGGGCTGGTACTGGGGTAAAAATCTGATCCTCCTTTGTGTACCTCAAAGCATTTTCAGCCTTCTTCATGCCTTGGAGATTCTTCAGGCTGGTGACAGAATAACTTTAATTTTTATCCTGGTTTCATTCCCTCTCAAGATATTCCTTGCTCCTCGAGCAAATCGATGTAATAGGGGTGTCTCCTTCTTGCTTCAATTTCTTCTATTATTGGCTAAACATCAACAATTAGAATGTACATGTTTCACAAATGTCAATGTCTGTGTCTGAATTCCAATGTCAAAGAAAAAAATATCTTCGTATCTGTTATGACTGAATGATATTACATTGTATAGACTTCACACTCTATATATTCATTCATCAATAGTTGAGCATTTGGGTTGTTTCCAATTTGGGCTACCACAAATAATGCTGCCATAACTTTCATCATTTTGTTGTAAGATATTTTCAATATTCTTGTGAAGATATATAATGGTAGAATTATTGTATCACATTGTTCTCCCATTGTTCATCAATTTGCTCAAGTGGGTCCAGTAACGTCTCCATTTTGAGACTTGTTTTTACTGTGTTTGGCATATCGAATACATCACGGGTAGCTTGCCAGGCTTTGCTGTGCAGGCGAGATACTCATTGTAGCTTGACGGGCTCTCTGAGAGGGGCGGAGGAATTGAACCTGGCTCAGCCAGCTGGCTGCGCGCAAGGCAAACACCCTACCACTGTGATATCACAAGGTAATAATTCTGTTCAACATTTTAGGGACCTACAAAACAAAATTCCAAAATATTTGCATATCTGAAATGATGCCAGAGTAGGGTGGAAGTTTCTAAGCACAAACTTTGAATATTGTACCCAGAGTTCAATACACAGCATTGCCTATTTCCCTAAGCACCACGTTCAACCTAGAACAACGCTGACATCATTGGGTCTCAAACACACACACACACACACACACACACACACACACACACTGCAGCATTTTACATAATCAAAAGCAAGATGTTTGGTTCTAATTTCTCTACTTCTGTTTTTTTTTAAAGAACACTTCCATTGGGTGTGTATCTCTTTGTGTTTATTTTAAATTTTCCCTTTGACTGCTGATGTTGGGCACTATTAACATGCATAAATGTATATCAACACTGATTGCTGCCAAACTGGTCTTACAGTACTAACCTGCAGGGCTGTCTCAGAAAATGAGACAAACCAAAAGGCCTGTCAAAGCAGTTTTTCAAAAAAGTTATTTTGAAAAAGCAGTTATTCTTTGAGAAGTTTGTTGTATGTTTCTGCATAGCTTATATTTTCCTGTTGGGTAACATTGCTTTGTCCTTTCACAAGAAGCTTAGGTTTATCTGGTTACACCCATTAATCTGGGTGGAGGATGCTCGGCCCAAATCCGAGTAGGCTTGGAGATCTCAGCCCCGGAACCCGCGTGACTTTGTCCC
>JAOXYA010029806.1:0-13051 GCA_028565675.1 Sorex palustris
AGGGTTTCTCCAACCTGCCCCCACGTGGGGCTTCTTCCCAGGTAAAAGTCCATTGCTAAGGAGGTTACCAGGGAGGTCCAAAAAGAGGAATTTCATGGGGAGGCCTATATCCTCAGGGTCTGCAGATGGTCTTATCAGGCCTCTGTTTTCTGTATCCACAAGGTGGGTCATTCCTATAATTCTTCTTCCATGAAACTTTGTTTCATTGCAAAGGGCCTTTCCCTATCTACCTGCCTACATCAGGGTCACACCCAATGATGCACAGGTGTTAGTCCTGGCTCATGCACTCAGGAATTACTTCTGGCAGTGCTCAGGGGACCATATGGGATGTTAGGGACCAAATCTGGGTCGGCCACATGCAAGGCAAACACCCTACCCGCTGTGCTTTTGCTCCAGTCCTGCACTCTCATTTCTTGGCTAATGCCCCATCTCTGTTGCTGTAGCCCTGGGTTCCCACAGGCTGGTTCCTTTTACTGTGTCTTGGCAGGACAGTATTCCTCTGCATTGTTCTCTCACGCTGTGGTTGCAATTTGCCCTGGTCTCCTGGGGGAGGTGAGTGGTGGGGGTCCCGTTAAACCCAGCTGTTTGAGATAGAGAAGTAATGCAAAGACAGTAATCTGGGTACCCTGTGCGGTTCCTAACTGGGTCTTCAACCATCCCTGAGTCTTGACTGGTAGAGCATTTCCTTCTCTTCCCTACTGTTTGGGTTAGCAGTGTGGCAGAAGTTACTGGCAAGGGGGTTTGGTGATTCCACCCAGAGGGCAGAATCAGACTTGCTCTGTAAGGGGGTAGCGGTGGGATAGAGGGAGGGAGCCCACCCCTTACTGCCTGTCAGTGGAGGCCCCTCTCGACTTTCTGGCTCCCCTTAACCTGCATAGTTCCCATTTGGGGGTCCTGCAATCTTATTTATCTCCTGGGTAATAGCCAGGGTCTCCTTGTGATTGCCTTGTATATATTCCTGTCCCATTTAATAGAAGCCATGAAAAAAATGCTTTATTTTCAGGAGTCTCCCATTGCACATTCAATAAAACCCTGACATAGAGGGACTGGAGCAATAGCACAGTGGGTAGGGTATTTGCCTTGCACGTGGCCAACCCAGGTTCAATTTCAACCATCCCATATGGTCCCCTGAGCACTGCCAGGGGTAATTCCTGAGTGCAGATCCAGGAGTAACCCCCGTGTATCACCTGGTGTGACCCCCCCAAAAGCAACCTCCCCAAACCCTCCAAAACCCTGACATAGTACCATGGCTTCCAAGGCCTGGAGGTTTGGCCCCAGCCCACCTGTCCAGGCATCTGTACATTCCTTTCCACAATAGCACCCCCTTTCCCCCACCAACTCCACCCCCTGTACCTCTTTCACTGACCACCTTTCTCCTTCTGGACTTATGGGCTTCCCTCTTCCACTCTAGGCTTTTCCTGTACTTCCTTCAGTCTAAAACACTCCTCTTGGACTTGCTCTTTTTTGGGCTGGCTCCTTTTCATCTTGACATCTTCCTGATTGTAGCTTGTGTGCTTCATCCAGGAGGAGGCCCTCTTGTAGCTCAGATTCTCTGTTACCGTGGGCTGACCTTGTGTTCCTGAATTTATAGAAATAATCCTAATTTGTAAATTGTGCATGGCTGCCAATTTACAATGGATTGACTTAAGGCTTTTTGACTTTATGGAAGTATAAAAGCCACGTGCATGTAGTAGAAACAGTTCTTTGGATTTTGGCTTGCTTTTGATATTTGCTCAGGCCAGCATCTCGTGACCCTGTATTCTTTTGTAATGCTGGTCAGTGGTAGTGAGCCAGTCTCTGCCCCCTACATGATCACAGGGACAAACAAATGATACTGAATATTGGATAGTATCTAATAAATTTATGGGATCATCAACATTTGGTTGACCTTGCAACCACTCACTACTTTTGGACTAGCTGGAGTGATAGCACAGTGGTAGGGCATTTGCCTTGCAAGCTGCCAGCCCGTCCAAGCAGGGTTCGATTTATCTGCCCTCTCGGAGAGCCTGGCAAGCTACCGAGAGTATTTTGCCAGCACAGCAAAGCCTGGCAAGCTACCCGTGATGTATTGGATATGCCAAACACAGTAACAAGTCTCACAATGGAGACGTTACTGGGCCCGCTTGAGCAAACCGATGAACACCGGGAGGACAGTGCTACAGTGCTATCAACACTTGATTCCAAAATAAGTTGTATGTGAGATGATTCTTCCCAAATGTAGGCTACTGTAGGTGTTCTAAGCACTGTAAGAAATGTTAGGTGTCAAAATGATAAATAGTACATGTGTAGGGCATTTTCCTTGCATGGGGCCACCCTAGGTTCAATTCCCCAGCATCCCATATAGTCATCTGAGCACTGCCAGAAGTAATTCCTGAGTGCAGAGCCAGGAGTAGCTCCTGAACATTGCTGATTGTGATTCCCCAAACAAAACAAAACTCCCCAAAGTGAAAGAAAAGTCAAGATCCTGAAACAAGCCCAGTACCCAACAACAGAGAAATCAAGCAAGAGTATGTGATGCATATACACGGTATAATACTATGCAGCTATATGAAAGAAAATAAAATTGTACCCAGTTTTGTTATAACATGAATGGAACTGGAAGGTCCATGCTAAGGAAAATCATTTAGAAGGAGAAAGAGAATTGCTGAATGATTTCACTGAGGGATTTAGAGAAGCAAAGTATGGAAAGCAAGAGAAACCAACTCTGGACTCAGCTAGCACAGCTACAGTTACCAGAGTGGAGAGGGAAAGGAATTGGTACTTTGAAGATATTTGCGTGGTATATGTGAAGCATATCATTGTTCCTCTGAAATATATCAAATCATGTACACTAATGTTATCTCAGTTTTACAAAGAGGATGGAGACTAGGCTGAGCCGTGATGGCCCATAGGTCGGGCATACAAAATACATCCTTGATTTAATGTTCTGAGTTGGGTTTACTGGGACAAGCCCCTGGCACATGTTGAGAAAGATCTTTGGGGCCAGAGTGATAGTACAGAGGGTAGGATGTTTGCCTTGCACGCAGCCGACCTGGGTTTGATCCTTGGCACCCCAAGCACTGCCAGGAGTAATTCCTGAGTGCAGAGCCAGGAGTAACCCCTGGGTATCGCTGGGTGTGACCCAAAAAGAAAAAATAACAACAAAAAAGAAAGGTTTTACATGCATTTGTTTACAAGTTTATTTTCTCTGCGGGACCCTCCCCCAAATACCTGCCCCACTTCCTTCTCTATCAGGTCAGGTCTTTGTCTTTCTCTCTTTCACTGCCCAGTGAGATCCCACCCCAAACCCAGCCCAGATGATGCTTCCCCTGAGTTGAACGAAAGAGGAACAAAAGCCCATCAAGATCTGTTGTCTCCAGCAGCTCATCAATCTGAATTCTTGAGTGACAAACCTTATGCTTTAGGAGAAATCTGCGAAGAGGGAGCAGTTTCCCTGAAGTCAGCATCCTTTTCTGCTTGTTTTCTTGTCTGTGCCCCAACAAAATGGAGCTCAGTCAAATCTCATCATCATGGAAACGCAGGTCCTGGTTGATGTCCTGGTTAAATTACAGATCTCCCACTTAGATAGATTCATATTGCTTTTATTTTTGACAGGTTTAGAATTTTTTTAAGAGCCCCCCCTTTTTAAAATTTTTATTAGTGAAACACCATGATGTAGTTGTAGACTTACAAAATTTTGTGCTTGGATTTCAGTTATACAATGATCAAGTACTCATCCTTCCACCAGTGCCCATTCTCCATCACCACTGATCCCAGTATCCCTCCCACCCTGCCTCTGTGGCAGGGCATTCCCTTTTGTTCTCTCTCTCCTTTTGGGTGCTGTGGTTTGCAAAAGTGGAATTGAGTGGCAATCATGTTTGGCCTGTAGTCTACTTTCAGCATAATAGCATTGTTTTAATCCCTAAGAGTCTACGTCTGGTTTCTGGTCTTTGGGGTCAGTTTGGGCGGTGCTTGGGGCCGCCGTTGGCTGGGTCCTCAGGCGCCCTGCGGTACTTGGGGATGAACCCATGCCTCCTGCATGCAGAGCATGTGTGCCAGCCTGTTGCGTTATCTCTGGCCCCAGGAAAGATTTCTTTAATGAGTACATGCCTGTGTGGATCTGCATGCGAGATTCATTGATAAGGAGAAAGACAGGATTCTGTCAAGACGGCAGGTCGAAGGCAAGTTTGCCGCCATTCGTTCCGTTTGGGGGCAGTGCCACCCCTTGGCTCTCTGGCGCTGCCTGGTCTTCCCATCCGGCTATCCCTTGGGGTTACCGACTGTGTCGAAACCTGGTGGAGAGCTGACACTGACTTGGACTAGTCTTTCCGGAGTCACAATAGCCAGGAATCCGCTTTCAACATCAAAGCTGTTTGTTTTATGGAACTCTCTGCCTTTGGTGCCAGCTCCCTAGAAAGTCAGACATCTGGCCCGAGCCAGAGGTGCCCCAGACGAGTCACTCCCGTGCCAGGAGTGCTGTTTCATTTTCCAAACATCAAGCTGGCTAAGGCGTCCCAGGGCGTGGCGGCGAAGGGAGCACCACAGGGGCTGTGGCAGCCCCTCGGCCACCCCTCAGCCGCGCCCCCCTTGCACGCTCATTCAGTGGGCACATGGGAATCCAGTGTGAACTTCTGTGGCAAAGTCTGTTCTGAGCCCTCACGGGCACCCAGGAACTCAGAGGCCAGATGCTCTTGCTTGTCTTGATTTTATTTCCTTTTACAAAAGGATTGTTTTCATTTTGTTGTGTGTCTCGTGTTTGTTTTTGAGCCACACCTGGCAGTGCTCAGAGGCTGCTTCTGTGAGGGTTGTTCCTGGTGATGCTGGGAGGTCCTGTCCGGAGGCACCAAGGCCCTGGCCTGGAGGTGACTTTCTAGTAAGTAGCTTCCCGAGGGGAGAACTCCAAATCCGCTGGATGGACTGTGGAGAGTATCTGGGGAGGGTGTTGCTTGGGAGCGTGGTCAGGAACTGTTTTTCCAGCCTCTTACATAACACTAAGGAAGCCAGCCTGGTGGGGAGGTGAGTCTGGGGAGGAGGCCAGCCTGGTGGGGAGGTCAGTGTGGGGAGGAGGTCAGTCTGGAGAGGAGGCCAGGCTGATGAGGAGGCCAGGCTGATGAGGAGGCCAGCCTGGGGAGGAGGCCAGCTGGGGAGGAGGCCAGCCTGGTGAGGAGGCCAGCCTGGTGAGGAGGCCAGCCTGGTGAGGAGGCCAGTCTGGAGAGGAGGTCAGCCTGGGGAGGAGGCCAGCCTGGGGAGGAGGCCAGCCTGCCAAGCTTGGGAGCCGGCCTTTGTGCAGTGGGAGTGGCCAGCACAGAGGTCTTAGGGAGAGAAGTGAGTTTGGTTATCCTAAGATTACACTCAAGGTCGAGATGCCTGGAGCTGCTGGGGGCTGCCTGGGGCTAAGGGAAGGGGAGGGCGGGTGGGAAGGAGGCGATCAGAGAGTGAGCGACAGGATGGATCCAACATATCCATCGGGGCACAGCGTCCAGGGCCGGCGGCTTCATGGGGCTAAGCTGGGCCGGACAGCAGAGCACGGCGGGACCCGGAGCTGAAGCCTGCTCTGTGAGGCCGGAGAGCTTGTATGGCGGAGCAGGCTTTGTGGGTGGCCAGCCCAGGGTTGGTGCCCGCGCAACCCAGTACTGCTGCTCTGGTGCAGACTCTCCCTCACAGCCAGGAGTAAAGTTCAAAACAATCTTTATTTATTTATTTATTTTTGTTGCGCCACACCCTGCAGTGCTAATATCTGGTGCTAATGTCGACTGAGAATCCATAGGGGAACCAGGGGTTGAACTTGGTAGGCAGCCGCCAGGCCAGAACCTTAGTCCCCGGCCTAGCTCCTTGGCCTCAGTGTGGCTTAAAAAAATTTTTTTTTTTAAACCACATATTGTGGTGCTTGGGGCTAACTCCTGGCTCTGCATTCTAGGGTCACTCACGCCACTGCTGGCGGGCAAATACAGGGACTGTCTAAGGGTGCAGGGGACTGAACTTGGGTTGGCTGTGTGCAAGGCAAATGCCCGCCCGCTGTAGCATCACTCCCGCCCTCCCAAGGTGTAATGTTACGTTGTGTGGCATACTTTGGCGCGTCCCCTAAGAACACGATCAGCCCGTAAATACTCATAATTTAGAAGTCACGAAAACGTCTTCGAGAGATTCTCAGCCTTTCCAGAGTCCTGGGAAGACGGGCTGCACAGAATGTCAGATTTGACGGTCTGTTCAAGGAGTTGAAGCCGCTCCTGACTTGCTCTCCATCCCCCCCCCCCATTTCCCCAGAGTCGTCCTGTAGGTGGGAAGGGGGCATTTGAATGAGAGTCTCCCCAACCCTCCGGTCATGCCAGGTATTGCTGGCCCCTTGACCCTTGCTTGACCTTTTGCTGGAGGAGCATGGTGCCTGCTAGATAGAGGCCAAGTGCTTCTCACCACTGACACCCGCCCCGGAGGTGTTCACCTTAGACAGTCCCTACCCTAGACTCTCCTCGGCTTCGGGTCCCTCTCATCACCCTGACCTCCTTCCGGGAGTGCTCAGGGTCCACTGCTGGGCCTTTCATCTCCTTCTCATCTTGGTTGCCCCCTCGACATGCCTGAGGTGTCCGAAAAGGCCCTTTCTGATGACTCAGGGCGTTGAAAGGGAAGGAACGAAGCCCAGACCGCAGCAGTGCCCGTAAGCCAGATTGACAGGTCTGGTTTCCTTACATGTCGGGGGGCGGGGGAGGGTTTAGGCCATACCTGGCAGTGCTCAGGGCGTACACCTGGCTCTGTGCTCAGGGACCCTGTGGGGGGCAGGGGACCGAACCTGTGTCGGCCATATGCAAGGCAAGCCCCTACTCACTGTCCTCTTCTCCGCCTCTGTCTGGAGTTGTGGCGTTGCCGCACCCGGCTCATTCCCAGGTGTATGGGCAGTCACGCTGGTGCACCACTCACTAAAGAGCTTCTGCCACCTGCACGTCCACGCAGTGGCCTGGGGCCTGGCTCACAGGGATGGAGCGTGTTCTTTGCAGGTGAGAGCCACAGGTGTGATCTCTGGTGTAGCATGTGCCCCCCCCAGGAAGGAAAGCTGGTTATGCACAGGCAGGGGCAGGAGAGACCCTTGTCGGGCTCCTCCTCCTCGGGCTTGGCTGCGGGCGGACAGCTCTGCCTGCTGTCCAGGGGCGCCTCCCTGCAGCTGAGTCTTTCCCCGTCCCGCCAGCTAACAGTTTGCTTCCTTCTGGCTGCTGCCCTCTGGGTGATGACTGCTCTCCAGGGGATGAAAGTTCTAGCACCTTCTCCTGAACCTTTGACTAATGCTATAAGTATTCATTATGTGATCTCAGGAGTGCTTTTTCTTTTTTTTGGGGGGGGAGTTAATTTGGACCTCCCCCCCCAGTGGTGTGCAGGAGGCTAGTTTTGGTTCTCTACTGAGAGAAGAGGTCTACTTCCTGAGGTATTTTTTTTTGGATGAGGGGCTCTCGTGGGGCTCGAACTGGGTGGGCTGCATGCAAGTCTAGTGTCTTGATCCTCATATGGTCTCTGGCACCAAGCCGTTTTTTGGATGATGTAGTTTGAGAGGGCTTTTGGTTATTATTATTTTGTTCTTGTGCCACACCCTCAGTGCTCAGGGCTTGCTCCTGGCTCCAAGCTCAGGGACCACTTCTGTAGGTGCTCAGGGGAACATCCTGGGTGCCAGGGATCGACCCTGACTCCTACTTCTTTAACCTGGGTTGGCTTTGAGTGCAAGACCAAGCCCTACCTGCTGTACCGTCTCAGGCCCTTGGGAAGGCTCTCGAGAAAAGAAAAGTCACCTAGTACAAAACTGCTGGATAAACGGTGGCAAATTTACATTAGGGAGTTTAGTTTAGTTTTCTTCTTTCCTTTATTTTTTCTTCTTTCCTTTGTTTCGGTTTTCAGCCTTAGTTTAGTTTTCTTAGTTTTCTTGAGTTTTTTAGTTTTCTTTCTAAAGTTTTCAGTTTTCTTTCCTTAGTTTAGTTTTCTTCTTTCCTTTTTTTAGTTTTTCTTCTTTTCTTTGTTTCGGTTTTCGGCCTTTACCTGGCGGTGCTGAGGGGCTGCTCCTGGATCCGTGCTCAGGGACCACTGAGTGGGGACGGGGATTCAACCTGGCCTGTGGGGGTGAAGGGCGGATGCTCTAACCCTTGAGCCATCTCCCTGGCCCCAGGAATTTATTTCCTTTTGGAGGGCTGAGATCCGCTGGGAACTGGGAGTGCCTGGTCCTCGACGAGAACTTGGGCTCAGTTGAACTGCTCAAAGAAGCAGGGGTCAGGGTACGTCAGCCTCCCCACCCCGAAACTGCCGGCGAAGGCGAGACCAGCCTGGGGCCTGAGAAAGGGCTTGCTCAGTTGGATACTGGTGCCCCGTTACCTCAAACTAAGCCCGAGTTTTGATGACTATGTTCGGAGAAACGATCCAGTTTCTGCTGTGTTTCAGCACCAGTGCACGCTGACCTGCTGTAAGTTTTTTAAATTCCTGTGTTCAGAGGAGTTTAATGGGAAAATTAAGCTTAGCCATCTGCAGCACTGCAATTGAAGTTTTTTTTTGTTTTTTTTTTTTACTTTTTGGGTCACACCCGGCAATGCACAGGAGTTACTTCCGGCTTTGCACTCAGGATTACTCCTGGTGGTGCTCAGGGGACCATATGGGATGCTGGGAATCAAACCGGAGTCGGCTGCGTGCAAGGCAAACACCCTACCCGCTGTACTTTCGCTCCAGCCCTGCAGTTGAGGTTTTGGGAGAGCCATTTTGCATGTGTCCATTCTGTCTGTCCATCCAGTAATAGCTTCTTTGTTGTCTGTGTGTGTTGGGGGTTACAGCGGTGGTGCTCGGGGGACCACCATGGTGCTGGGAATCGAACCTCAGATTCCAGCCCCCTTAGCCATCTCCCTAATAATGTTTTTTTGGTTTGTTTTTGGGGTGCTCAGAGGCTGTTGCTGGTTCTGTGTTTAGGAGTGACCCCTGTCAGTGCTTGGGGTGGTGCCAGGGATTTCAACTGGGGGTGTCCACATGCAAGGCAGTACCTCCTGGACTGGTCTTGTTTTTTGTGTTTTTTTTTTTTTTTTTTAATTTTTGGATCACCTAGGTGGGTACTTAGGATTACAGGAATCCTGATGATTCTTGGCCCAGCCAGAGGTTCAGTTCCAGGGCTTGAGGATGCTGGGGACCTGCAGGGCCACACCCAGCAGTGCTGGAAGAGGCGGGGTGGGCAGCGTTGTTGGATGTGACCCAAAGAGGGGGGGGGAGGAGGGGAAAGAGGAGGAGAGGAAAGAGAGAGAGAGAGAGAGAGAGAGAGAGAGAGAGAAGAGAAGAGAAGAGAAAAAGAATGGTTAACGCTTGTCAGAAAGGTTGATTACAATGAATTTCCACTAGAGCAGGGTTTGCCCTGATTTCTTTTTCTCATTGTGCCAGAGATTAAACCCAGGCCCTCACACATGGAAGGTGCATGTTCTGCAGCTCAGCCATATCCTCAGCCCCAGAGCAGAGATTTTATTTAATTTTGAAGATTAATTTTTGGTTGTTGCTTTTTTGTGTTGGGCTACTCCCAGCTGTGCTCAGGGCCTACTCCTGGGTCTGCACTCAGGGCTCACTCCAGGCGGTGCTTGGAGGACCATATGGGGTGCCAGGGATTGAACCTGGGTCATCTGCATACAAGGCAAGTGTCTTACTCGCTGTACTGTCACTCCAGCCCCAGAGAAGACATTTTTTTAGTCCCCCCTCCCTGCATTTTTTACTTTTTGTGGTGCCTGGGTTCAAACCCAGGTCTCACACATTCAAGGCATCTGCTAATTTTCTCCCTTTTCCTCACATATTTCTCTTTTTTTGTTTTTGTTTTGTTTTGCTTTTTGGGTCACACCTGGCAATGCACAGGTGCACAGGGGTTACTCCTGGCTGTGTACTCAGGAATGACTCCTGGCAGTGCTCGGGGGACATTATGGGGTGGGATGCTGGGAATCGAACCCAGGTTGGCCACGTGCAAGGCAAATGCCCTACCTGCTGTGCTCTCACTCCATCCCCTCTTCACAAATTTCTGGGTAAGGAGATTTCACTTTTTTGGGGAGTGGGGGATGGGTATTTGGTTTTGGGCCACACCTGGCTCTGCACTCAGGGATCACCCCTGGTGCGCTTGGGGGACCATATGGGGTGCCGCGGGTCAAACTCATGGCTGGCTGCGGGCAAGGCAAGCCCCTGTCCACTGTGCTGTCCCTCTGGCTCCCACTTTTTCCCCTCCTCCTGAGCGTTTTATTTTTGGCATATGCCTATATATGTCCAGTATCTCTTAGCCAGTCCTGCCATTTCAATTCAAGTCCCTTACTTGAAAGGGAAGGTCCCCTCACATCCGGGCTCCTTGTGGTTCCTTCCTGGAGGAGGTCCCGCGGGGACAGCCGCCTGAATGGTCACTGCCTCCTTTCCCCTCAGCTGGGGCCTGCTCTTCCTCTGGAGGTCCAGCAAGCTGCCCGCCACGGGCACTTCCTGAAATAGCTCCAAGCTGTTTTGTCGAGTTACGTTTTGTTCTGCTTTGGGAAAAAAGACCCCCTCCCCTCAAAAGAGATCTGCCCCCCAAACCAAAGCAACTTTCAGCAAATTACTTTCAATGGGTTCCTTTTTATTTATTTTAATTTTTTTAATTGAATCACCGTGCGATAGAGCATTACTGAATTGTTTCTGATTGCGTTTCAGTCAGTACAGCGTTCCAGCATCCATCTTCCACCAGTGTAACTTCCCAGCAACAGTGTCCCCAGCTTCCCTCACACCCCTTCAAGCCACCCCCCATGGCAACCTGCCTCTATAGCAGGCACTTCTCCTCTCTCTCTCCTCTCTCTCTCTCTCTCTCTCTCTCTCTCTCTCTTTCATTTCATTTATTTATTTATTTTGCTTTTTGGGTCACACCTTTGCGATGCACAGGGGTCACTCCTGGCTCTGCACTCAGGAGTTATCCCTGGCGGTGCTGAGGGGACCATATGGGATGCTGGGAATCGAACCTGGGTCGGCCGCGTGCAAGGCAAACGCCTTACCCGCTGTGTTATCGCTCCAGCCCCTCTCTCTCATTTTAGGCATTATGGTTTGCCATACAGATGCCGGGAGGTTATCAGGTCTATCCCTTTACCAGCTTTCACCACTCAATTCCTGTCCACAGTGATCATTGTCAGCTGGAACTGTCATAATGGGCTGGAGCGATAGCACAGCAAGTAGGGCATTTGCCTTGCACTCGACCAACCTGGCTGACCCCGGTTCGATTCCTCCGCCCCTCTCGGAGAGCCCTGGCAAGCTACCGAGAGTATCTCGCCCACTTCGATACGCCAGACACAGTAACAGGTGTCACAATGGAGATGTTACTGGGCCCCCTTGAGCAAATCGATGAACAGTGGGAGGACAGTGACAGTGACATTGTCATAATGGTCCCTCTTTTATCTTAACTATCAGGGGGTTCCTTTCAATGCTCGTTGTCTTTCATGTATTAATTGAGCTAGTATTTGTTGTGGCTGGTGTATGCGAAAAGCAGCAGCTTCTAGTACCAGAAGATTATTAAATAGAGTTCATATGGTCAGGGTAGACAAGGGGTTAAGTGAAAGGAGCAGGTGAGTGCTCTCAGTTTGAACCTCAGAGAGGAAGGAAGAGGAGAGGTAAAATAGAAATTAATGTGCTTTTGTCAACCCTTGCTCATTGTAACTGGTCCTCCTCTGCCACCTTCTTCTGAGTCTCCCCTCTCCCCACTTCTGATTCTATAAGAATTAGGTGCTTACTGAAGAAATTTGGAGACAAGTGCATAAAGTAGGGAAGGAAGAAATAAATATATGTGATTTTAACAATCACTTGTATCACTCACGTGTCATCCCGTGCTCATCGGTTTGCTCCAGCGGGCTCCAGGAACGTCTCCATTCGTCCCTGTCGCGTGCTAGTATAGCCCAGTGGCGTCTGCTCACTCCAGGAACATGAAGAGCATCAAACCGTTCGTTCAGGGTCTTGACGAAGAAGTCCGATTTTAACGATATAACTCAAAATAGATCTGTGGGGCGCTAGGGCCATAGCTCAGAGCTGGAATGCATGCTTTGTATGCGGGGGGCCCAGGTTCACTTCCCAGCACTGCACGTCCACCCCAGCACTGCCAAAAGTACCCCTGGTCACTGGACTGGGAGTAACTCCTGAGCATCCCTGGGTGTGACCTAAAAACCAGAAATAATTAAACATGCATTATTTCACTGTTTTTGTTTGGGTTTGGCTTTGGAGCCACGCCTTGCCTGTGCTCAGGGCTTCCTCCTGGCTCTGCATTCCTGGCCATGCTGTGCTCGGGGGTGGGGGGGGGACAGACATCTTACGGGATGCTGAGGATTGAACTAGTCCCCCTACCCGCTCACTGTACTGTGGTTCCGGCCCCTAGATATATATTTTAATCACTTTGAATCAGTGTCTAAATAAAGCCTATGCATTATAATCACGTCCCTTAAGCTAGTTTTGTTTTGTATGGTCGTATGTTTGGGGCCACATCTGGTGATGCGCATGGGAACATACGGGATGGCGGGGATCGAACCTGGCTGGTTGTGTGCAAGGCCATGCTGCCTCTCTAAGCCGATACAGGTATTTTTTTGTTTTTAAATGTGGAGTACTGCTGTTTATTCAGCTACTGATTAGCTGATTGAATTGGGCATGAACTCCACAAGGTATTTTTTTTCAAAGCTTGTTTTACTCAATAGGTTTCTTTTCCTTTTTTGCACTTTGCTTAAAAAAATCTTGATGTAGGACCAAGGGCTCTCTTCATATATGGGTGTCTTCATTTGGGAGTGTTTCATCCTGTTTGCATTAAACACCCTCATAATTCGTTATCTGTCATTTCCAGCTTTACTTTTCAAAGCAGAGTAGGAATGAAAAGCAGTGTGAGTAAGGAAATGGGTTTTGTTTTGTTTTTGGATTTCCCCCTTGATCTTTTTTTTTTTTTTTTAAAAAAAGCCTGCTGCGATAGCACAGCGGTAGGGCGTTTGCCTTACACGCAGCCAACATGGCCTACCCGAGTTCGATTCCTCCACCCCGAGTTCGATTCCTCCGCCCCTCTCGGAGAGCCCGGCAAGCTACCGAGAGTATTCAATATGCCAGACACAGTAAC
>JAOXYA010029859.1:0-13049 GCA_028565675.1 Sorex palustris
ATTGGGCTACACTAGCACGGGACAGGGACAAATGGAGACGTTACTGGCGCCTGCTCGAGCAAATCAACGACTAACGGGAAGTTAAGTGATTAAGTGATTATTTTAATTATTAAGCCTGGAAGTCAGATAATTATAAGATTGGTTTCTGTGCTCTGGAGCCATGGCCGTGCCGGAGAGCCACTTGTGGGGGACAACTCATGATCTCAGTAGGGCGTGAAGAATGAGCCAGGAATGCTCCCCTTCCCATGAGGTTTCAGTCGCCTCATCACGACCAGCTCATACCTGAATTTCCATAAAGCTCTGAAGCAGCTGCCATCTTTCTTTCTAGAGGGAAAAAGGCGGAAGGGAGAAACACCCTTTCCGCTCTAGGCAGGCATGGTGGCATGGATTAATGTCCATTCACTTTTCTCCTGCAAGCTGCCGGGCTCTGCATTAAGTCCTTGTGTTTCTGGAGCAATGGCCGTGCTGGAGAGCAGCTCGTGGGGGGCCCTACCTAAATTTTTAGCAGATTATTATCATAGTGAGGTCCATCCCAAGATGTTGGAGATTGGCAGAGGGCATTGTATTGATTTGGGATGGCGGGGGCAAGTGGATGCCAGGATCTCTGCTTGGGCAGGCACTAGGCTACTCACGCCCCTCTGATCAACCCTGGTCTGTTCATTCTTTCATGGGTTCAAGATTAACTGTGTCTTCTGATCTCCTTTGAGATTTATCTATGAGTCTCTGAAGCAAAAATGATGCATGTACTTGCATTGTTGAGCCCAAGGTGTTTTGTAGATGTGTCTCCAAAATACCTAAATTTAATTTCTTGGGAAACAGTTCTGAGTTGTTCGAGTCTACCAAGGGCATAGTGGCAATATTGGGGTAACAGAAGGCCTGAGGACACCATTTGGTGCCCTTGCCCCATGTGCCCAGGTTGATCTACTGGCAACAGAGTGTCCCCTGAGCCCCAATAGCAACAGCAGCAGTGCCCCTAGCAGTGTCCAGTGCTGCGATAGTATGTGGCTTGGGCATGCTGGCCAGACTTCAGCCACCAGCCCAGCAGAACTTGACCAGAGGGCACATGCCCACATCTACAGGCTCCAGACAGTTGGTCCTCAGGGGGGATTTCCTGCGTAACCTGGTGCTGGCCATTTGGGCTGGTCTGGGGAGGAAATAGTGGTAGACACCCATGGTGGGGACCTGGAGCATCTCTTCCACTCAGGGACTTCAACAGCTGTGCTTTACATTGGTACAGAGTTTGACCTGAGGAGCCCTACTTTGACCCTTTAAAATCCTGCCTCAGCCACTAGCACTGAGAGCTGGAAGACTCCCCAAGCTGGCTGCCACCATCTACCATGCTCCATCATGTGCCAGTGCTCCACAGCAGGCAACTGGCTGCTTTTGAGCCAGAGTATCCATGGGGCACCCATGTTCACTTACGCAGAAATTTTGTGACTCCATCCATTGTTCAAGATGCTGAGAGTTGCCTACCCTCCGATGCTTGCTGGGCATTCTAGACCCCCTTCTTTGTTTTTCATCTTGAAAAATTTTCTTGAAAATAGTTACATGAAATTAGCAAGAAGAAAAGGAAAAGTAAGAATATAATGTTTGTCTGAGCCTGGAATGAATAAGAATTCCATTTCCTGCAACATTTAAGAAGCATATTAAAAAGCATGAGGATTTCTACGAATCATCTGCAGTATTCTACCAAGTTTGTATAATCTTTAAATTAATTGAATGAGTTATAATTTTTTTCAACTATGAATGAGCAAGGTTATTTAAATAGAGAATATGAGGAAAAATATTTTTAAGTCCAAATATTTGATTTAAAAATGATTTATGAATCTATTTTGTCCTTGTAACAGAAATATTAAACTAAATTGCAAAATACTTAAGGTGTAACTGTATCCCAAAGTTTTAACATCAGATTCTATTACTCTACTGAATACAAAAACTTATAAGAAAGGTAATATAGAAATCCTGTTCTAACATCCTATCTGTGTCAAAGAAATTTAAATCTCAGAAATTTTATCCCAACATGAATATTGCCTTTATTACAATAATAACTAACACTGTCCTTACTCCTTGAAACATAGACAGGTAAATATTCAGAGATATTTCAATATAAATTAGACCAGCATATGTTAAAGAATAAAATAATTCTCTAAAGTTCTTAAGACCACATAATCCTGCATCAAAAGCTTCTTTGTCTGACTATATTTAAAAAACATATCCTTGAATTAAGTTGAGTAAATAGGATGCTGCTGCTTTTGGAGATAAAAAAAACAATATGTTGGTATAAAATGTGTTTAATTTTATTCTTCTTTTGTTAGCCTTAAAAGTTGAAAGTGATTTTCTATTTTGGGATTTATTAGCAAACATCATGGCACTATTTCCAATGGACATGTATAATTTATTTGTAAATGATTTAAACTTTAGAGCTAATTAAGATTTTCTGTTACTCCTTTGATTTGTGTTTTGATATTTAGTTTGATAAAATTATGCATACTTTTTTTACAAAATAAATCTATTTGGATTTGTGTTTGTATTGCAATGTTTAAGGCTGGGATTGAACATCTTGTCTACAATGACTTCCTTTTTTTTAACACAGTAGCTTTATTTTGGCAAGTATAGATTTTTTGTAACATATAAATAGATAAAGCTTATTATATTTCAGCACTTGCAAGGTACATGGGAAATTGTTTGGTGATATATTGAAAAGTGGATATAAAATAATAATAGATTGTAACTGAATATTTTTTCTGTTGCCTCAAATAATTCTTCATGTGTCTGGGGATATTATAGCATATTTTCTTTAGTGCTTTCTCAGTCATCACAAATAAAACAAATGTGATTTTGTTTTTGTTTTGTTTTTTGTCCTGAACATGTTTTTCTCCATCTGCCAACCCATATCTGCATTGACATATATGGCATAGGCAAAAAAAAATTAAGATAATTTGTTTAATTATCATGGCAGAGCCTGACAAGCTACCCGTGATATATTCAATATGCTAAACACAGTAACAACAAAGTCTCTGATAGAGACGTTACTGGGCCCGCTCGAGAAAATCGATGAACAACGGGAGGACAGTGACAGTGACAGTGATTGTTTGGAGAGAAGAAAAATAAAATAATAGTAGAAAAATAACACAGTTAAAAATGAGCTTAAATATATCAAAGGCATATTGAGTATACCTACTTGATGATTTGTTTGCAATAATTGTTACTTGTGTAAACTCTAGGAAGATAATAGATTCCAGAAAGTTCCATCAAAATTATAATCACATGTCTGGCCCCATCTCTCCCAACTTGTCTTGGACCACTTTAAGCCCAGGGAGACATCTTCCTGCCTTAGCGTTTTAGAATCTGAGACCCATTGTAACTTTTCATATTGTTTTGACTTCTAATCATGTAGTACTTTTTAATATTTCTCTCATGAAAAGTTCTGCTAACAAAAAATAATCCCTTTTAGAAAGCAGCCTCTTTTCCATTACAGTAGTTTTAAATATCAGAAAAGCAGCAAAGGAAATTTGTATCCACTTAGAGGATGTGTCCTCATGGACTTTACAAATGGTTGCTGAATGTCTGATGGACAGGAAGTGCCTTCATGTTTGGGTAGGACCAGGGAAGATGTATTTGAATTGAGAAATGGAAAACCTTCACATAAGAAAATCAGTTCTAAATTTCCTCTTTTGTACTCTATTATCCCCTCCTCCTGAAGAAAACATTATGGGGTTGAGGTTAGAAAATATTATGAGGTAGATCTGGGTGTGCTGACATGCAAAGATTTTAGTTATAAGTTGTTGAGTTAAAAAGATTCTGAGAGAGAGAGAGAGAGAGCGAGGATGAGAGAGAGAGAGAAAGAGAAAGAAAGAGAAAGAGAGAGAAGAAAAGTGCCTGCCATAGGCTGGAGGTGGGGGGTGAGAGGAGTGGGGTATTGGGAGGTAAATTGGGGATGCTGGTGCTGGGGAAATGTACACTGGTGGAGGGATGGGTGTTGGAACGCTCTACGACTGAAATATAATCATGAACAGCTTTGTAATGGTCTATCTCACAGTGATTCAAAAAAATTTAAAAAATTAAAAGATTCTTTGTAAGCAATAAATTTATAGTTCCACTTTAGTAAAAATAAAAATAGACCAAACAAAAGCACATTCGCATATGTGTATACATACATAGAAAAACTGTCAACATTTAAGAAATAATATTGTGGAAATGAAACTATAATGGACCAGGAAACTTAAAAACTGTATTTCTCTCGAAGAAAGTAAAAAAAAAAAAACCCCAAAAAACCCACTTTTATTTTCTGCTTTATAGATTGCTCTAAAGAGTGAATATTTTTATCACTCTTATAACTTATAAGAGTGATAAAAATATTATCACTCTTATAAATTATAAGAGTGATCATATTTTAATTTATTATTAAATTTATATTTTAATAATGCATTTGTTATTAAAGTATGTCAAATATTATAGACACAACTTTACAAAATAAAAGACCAAATTAAACAACAGAAAATGAAAAAAATTCTTTAAAAGTATAACACTGGAGCCAGGCAAAAAGTACAGTTGGTAAGAAACAGGTTTTTCAGTCAGTCCGCCTGGATTTAATCCTTGGAACAAGTATGTTTTTTGAAGCACATCCAGGAGTGATCCCTGAGCATAGGAGTAAGCCCTGAGCATAGCTGAATGTGGCCCAACCTCCCTTCCCCATCGCTGTTTCACTGTCATCGATTTGCTCGAGAGGGCACCAGTAATGTCTGCATTCGTCCTAGCCCTGAGATTTTATCAGCCTCTCCTTACTCGTCCTTCCCAATGGTGCCGCATTGGAGGCTCTTTCAGAGTCAGGGGAATGAGACACATCATTGTTACTGTATTTGGCATAACGAATATGCCACGGGAGCTTGCCAGGCTCTGCTGTGTGGGTAGGATACTCTCGGTAGCTTGCCAGGTTCTCTGAGAAGGAAAACTAGACTATAAGAGGAGCTTCCAGGAGCTTTGTTTTATAATCTCTGGATCTTGGCCATTCATGGGATTTCATGGCGCTGGGGGCAGTTTGTGGGTATAACTGCCTAGCTACTGGAAAATGGGGGATCTGGATGAAGGAGGCCCAGTCCCAATCTGAGCAGGCTTGGAGATCTCAGCCCCAGGACCCATGCACCTGGGTTCCTCTGCTGATTTCTTCACGCGTGAGGCTCATCATTTGAACCATAGAAATCCTTGAGGCCATTGGAGTCATTTGACTCACTGGCTTGCATTCAACTACCAGTACATCTTTCAAAGAGAGAATGGGGTCATGAATATTTTGGTGAGTCCTGTTTTAGAAAAGTGTTTGAATCAGAACTCATGATGGTTCATCTTGTTCACTTTTTTTTTCTTTTTGGGTCACACCTGATGATGCACAGGGGTTACTCTGGCTCATGCACTCAGAATTACTCCTGAAGGTGCTCAGGAAACCATATGGGATGCTGGGAATTGAACCCGGGTCTGCTGCGTGCAAGGCAAATGCCCTACCCTCTGTGCTATCACTCCAGCCCCCTGTTCACTTTTTGATGTTGAATCAATTGGACTTGTGACAATTCATTTTATTTCAAGAAGTAGGAACACCACACGGAGAGAACCAGGGGCTTTTTTCTGTTGGAGAGATGCACAACCATTAAACCTTTGGTAATGATTCACAGAATAAAAATGCTTGACAATATAAAAGTTTATCTTATTTATTTTTTTATTTATTTTTGGGTTTGGTTTTTGGTTTCTGCAGTCAGGAATCACTCCTGACAGTGCTCAGGGGATCATATGTGATGCCAGAAAATTCATGTTTCCCAGATCACAACAGGTGCCATTCTCCTCAGAAGACTGCTCCTTTGAATCCAACAATGTATGAAGCAACTTTTCTCTGGAGCCCAGATCACCTTTTATATGCCTATGACAGGACTTACTGGTTATTATTATTATTATTAATGCTGTACTTGCCTTTCTCTGCCTTTCTCCCCAGTTGAGATGGAGTCTGTGTGTGTTCCTCTTGGGAGCCTCTAGCATCTTTTAAATCTGCCTAGCTGAGGGTTTTACACACAATGGACATTGATGCTTCTTTCTATTATTGGCCAAGGTAGCTTCTGTTTTCAAGTCTTTGCACATGCTTTTTTTTTTTCCTGTCTGGAGCATACACACCTTTAAATATTCTTACAGGGCTAAAGTGGTAGCACAGCGGGTAGGGCATTTGCCTTGCACACGGCCGACCCAGGTTCGATTCCCAGCATCCCGTACAGTCTACTGAGCACCGCAGGAGTAACTCCTGAACGCAGATCCAGGAGTAACCCCTGTGCATCGCCAGGTGTAACCCAAAAAGCAATAGATATAGATATAGATATAGATATAGATATAGATATAGATATAGATTTCTTATAGAGATTCATCAAACTGGTAGCTACATAGCTTTGGGTGCTAAGGTTTCGTGTGGGATTTTTATTTCATCTTTACATTTTCTTGGGTTCTTTCACTTATACTCAGTAAGAATATTTTAGTTATGAAAAGTGGAAAAGTGTGCTTCGAGTGGAAAAATAAACAGGACTGGAGAATAATTTTTGCTTATTTTAGTTAAAGAGTAGTCTTGACTTGTATGTTTTGGTGTTTTTTTCCCCCTGGTACAGGTTTGTAATGCTGATTCCCCTTTCTCTCTAGGCCTCTTGACCCGTCTCCGCTACCCAGTTGGACTAATGGGCAGCTGTCTGCCAGCCACTGCTGGATTTAGCTATGGTAACTTCGGCATGTGTGCTCATGTCAAATATCAGATCCAGTGGAAGAAACAGTCTTGAGATGCTCTTGAAGTTCTCATCACTCCTGATGTCTAACTAGATCCCTTTTCAAAGCTTAAATCCCCTTTTTTGATGTTTAATATATGCATCTTATAAGACTATCTAAACTTTGGAGATAAATGTCTTAGTTCTATTTCAAATTTCATTATCTAGTACCGGAAACTCTTTTGACACATTAAAAAAATATTTTTTTTGGCAGGGCGGGGGTGGGGCACAATTGGTGGATCAAATATTACTATTATTCTTTACATGTTTTTTGATGTTCAACTCCAACACAATAGTGTTGGGTATGTATCGAATAGTAGAATTGATGGGTCAGAGGGATTTAGTCCAAAGGGCTTCTATTAAATTTTTTTTGAGTCAGTGTTGTTACAAGATTTCTAGTTACTCTACACTTTTGTCCTTGTCAATATTTATTATTTTCATGTTTTACATCTCCTTTAGGCTGTCTGACCATCACTACATCTTAAATACTTATTTCTCTAATGACAGATTAGGTTGATTAATTTTTACATTGCCAAGTGGCCACCCACTTGAATTTTTTTTTTTTGGTAAGATACTATTTTGTTCAAAACTTTAACCCTTAAAAACAGCGTGATTTGTCTTTTTAGATCAATTTATTCAAATTCTGAATAGAAATTGTTTGCTCAGTATTCAGTACATATTTTGGAAATATTTTCTCCAAGTCTTTGGCTTAATTTTTACTTTTAATTGGGATGTATTTAATAGAGAAATTTTTTTTATTTTGGTTTTTGGCCACATATAGTGGCACTGGGGGCTGCTATGACTGGTGCTCAGGGGTCACTCCTGATGTGTTGGGGGACTCTGTGCTGCAGATCAAAGTTGGGGATCCTTCATAAAAGGAATGTGCTCAACCGTTGGAGCTACTTCCCATCCAGGAAGAACACAAGTTTATTAAATATTATTTATCATTGGGCTGGAGCGATAGCACAGCAGGTAGGGCGTTTGCCTTGCATGTGGCTGACCTGGGTTTGATTCCTCCATCCCTCTCGGAGAGCCTGGCAAGCTACTGAGAGTATCCTGCCCGCAGGGCAGAGCCTGGCAAACTCCCCGTGGCTATTCGATATGCCAAGAGCAGTAACAGGTCTCACAGTGGAGAAGTTACTGGTGCCCGCTTGAGCAAATCGATGAACAAGGGGAGGAGAGTGTTACATGCTGCAGTGCTATTTATAATTGTGTTCCTTTATAGTTCTGCTCTGCTGAATAAATGCATGCCAATCCCCAGGCCATAAATATATTCTCCGATATTACATTTAAGCCAGCAGATATTAGGGCAAAGGAAATACTAAAAAAGGACTTGAGCACATGCTTTGAGCCAGGAGCCCTAGCTTTATTCCTGACCAAAGCACCATGGTCCCCCAAACACTGCTCAGGAAAAAGCAAACAAATAAAAACAATGACTGCATTTTGCAAAGCTGGTACAGGACACGCTATTCCTTAAAATTCTTTAAATGCAGTACTCAAAAGTTCCAGCAGGTGGTAGTGGTGATATACAAAAAGAGGTTTAAAAAAATTGAGACATGGTACTTCTCTGCAATTTCAAGAGGGTTATTTCTTTATTATATGTATGAGCTCAGGGTTTGCTCCTGATACCGGGTGGCGGACTATATGTGATGTTGGGGATTGAACCTGGGCTGACTGAGTGCATAAGTATTTGTTTGACTCTTCCAGAAAAGTGGGAGATTAACCCAACTGAGCTGTCTTTTGTAAGAGAGATTGGAAGTGGTCAGTTTGGGAATTAAGCTCCCATATGATCCAGGAATTCCATTTCTCGGAATTTACCCCAAGAGCCCCAAGAAATTATTTCAAAAAGATATTTGCACTCCATTATTGTAGCACTGTTCACTATAGCCAAAATCTTAAAATGATCTGCGTATTCAAATATAGGATAACATTGGAGGGTCCTTTCTGCATAGCCTCAGGTAGTTTACGTTTATTGGGTTGCTCCCATCCAATGCTCCCATTGCTCCTCATTCCCATATCCTCCTGTCTATCCCTTCATCTGTCTGTGCTCCATCTCACAGCCTGGGCTCTCTTTCCACATGCCTGCTCCTGCATTATTCTTCTACATTCTTCTCCCTGTGTCCTCATTGCTAGTCTCTCCACACTCCATCTAGCCACCTTGCTCTTTCCAATTCTCTCATCTCTCTTGTCTCTCTTAGACTCCAGCACTCTTCCTTTGCACTCTTCCTTTCTAGCCCCTCATTCCTTTATCGCAGCTCTCCGGATTCTGCCTGGCTCCAACTCCACCCCAACTTGTCTCTCTCCACTTTGCACTCTGGGCCCAAGCTACACCCAGTCTGGTAGCACAATCAACATAAGAAAGCCCTTTCTAACTGCCAGGCTCACAGATGCAAACACCACCTAGGGGCATTCCCTGACTGCCCATGAATAAAATACATCTTAAAGTGTTTTTCTCCTTTCCTCAGCCCAGTAACTCAATCAACATCTTAATACTAGTTATTTTTGTATGGACACAGTAAGAGATACATTGAGGTTTCTAGGGCAACTCTCCTGGGAACATTTTGCCACAGACTCAGACTACAGCACTCAGGCCAGATTAATCATTCCTAACCCTAGCAGGGTATGAATCTAGTTATTACTTTTTGGGTGGGCTGGAGTGATAGCACAGAGGGTAGGGCATTTGCCTTACAAGCAGCCAACATGGCCGACCCGAGTTCAATTCCTCCGCCCCTCTCTGATAGCCCGGCTAGCTACCCAGAGTATCTTGCCCGCACGGCAAAGTCTGGCAAGCTACCCATGACGTATTCAATATGCCAAACACAGTAACAATTGTCACATTGGAGACATTACTGGGCCAGCTCGAGTAAATCGATGAACAACGGGAGGACAGTGACAGTGACTTTTTGGATCATGACAGCATTTGGCCATGACCAAGCTCTTAACTTATAGTTAAACAGTAGGCACTTTGGCCAGGCTCATCTCAATGCCAGGGTAGCTAACCGCATGCCCTGTGTCCATCCACTCTCTTGTCAGGATCCTGCCTTTGGGGGTGCTAGGAAGTAAGGGCAGTTGAGGCTTAGGTTGAGAGAAGAGATACCCAGGAGGAAAATGTCATTTAAAGTCAAATGACTCCCACATTACAAAAGAATAGCATTTACTACCATCTTCCTGTGCCCATACAAAAAGGATGTTGCTCTGAATAAACTATGCAAAAGACTTAAGGAGAAGAGAAAAACAATATTTACAAGTCAACAGAGAAATAACAGAGCAATAACTCCTCCAGTTCCATCCATGTAGCAGAAAATTTCATTTTTCCTTATAACCAAGTCATACTCCATTGTGTGTGTATTGATACATATATATGTATAAAGAAACTGTGACATAGGTACATATATATATCTACATATATCTGTATGTAAATATATATGTAGATGGCTGAGTATCCCCCACCCAGATCCTCCATCTTCCAGTAGTCAGGGATGGGAGGAATGGGAGGAATGGGAGCACTGTGATGGGAGCAGCCCAATAAACATAAACTACCTGAGGCTATGCAGGAAGGGAAAACCAATGTTATCCTACATTCTAGAACAGATTACTGTATAAAGAAACTGTGATGGGGGCTGGAGTCACAGCACAGCAGGTAGGGTGTTTGCTTTGCACGCGACCAACCCAGGTTCGATTCCCAACATCCTATATGCTTCCCCGAGCTACCGCCAGAAGTAATTCCTGAGTACAGAGCCAGGAGTAACCCCTGTGAATCACCAGGTGTGACCCAGAAAAGCAAAAAAAAAAAACAAAGAAAGATACTGTGATGTAGATATATATATAGACATACCATCATCACTATCACCCTGTTATTCGTCGATTGCCTCGAGCAGGCACCAGTAAAACGTCTCCTTCACCCTAGCCCTGAGATTTTAAGAAGTACCATATTCAAGGCTCTATCAGGGTTAGAAGAATGAGACCCATCATTGTTACTGGTATTTGGCATATTGGGTACACCACAGGGAGTTTTCCAGACTCTGCATTGCAGGCAGGTTACATTCGGTAGCCTGCCAGGTTATCCAAAACAAGAATGAGATAATAAGATGTCACTTCCGGGAGCTGGGTTTTATAGTCTCTGGGTCTTGGCTGTTGATGGGATTACACGGTGCTGGGGGTCAGTTGGTGGGTGTGACCCCTGCCTACTGGAGGGTGGAGGATGCTCAGCCCCAAACAAAAACAAAACAAAATTAATTCCTGCTATGGAGAGATAATACAATGGGCAGGGCACTTGCCTTGCATGTGACCAACCTGGGTTCAATCCCCTGCATCACATGTGGTCCCCTGAGCCCTATCAGGAGCGATCTCTAAGCACAGAGTCAGGAGTAAGTCTTGAGCATTGCTGGGTGTAGTCCAAACACTTCCATAGCCCCTCACCCCCCAACAAAGTGCTTTGAACAGAATAAGGACAATACAAATTTTCATGTTGTGATCATCTCTAGAGGCAAACAAAATTGATCAAACTAGGAGCATCTCTCTCTGGCACCAGGGAAAGTGCATACTTGATTGCTTTTGCTTCTACCCTAATCTGCTTCTAACCCACTTACCACAAAGCAGCCAGTGAACTATTTTCAATGGAAAAATCTATTCCTGCCTCTCCCAGGGGCCTTTTCATGCATTCAACAAATATTGATCAGGCACCTCTTTGGAGTTCAGCCCTTGTTCTGAGAACCGGGGATACAAATGGTAAACAAGAAAAGCAAGACTGTTGCTCTCTTGGGGTTCACATTCTCTTTGGGGGAGGGGTGTGCTGAGACAACCAACCACCACAGTGGAGGAAAATTCTAGCATGGCGAAGGCTGTGAAGAAATCAAAGTAAGGCAGAGAGGGAATGCTGGGGAGGAATGCTAGGGATGAGAGGGAGACTTCTTCAGGCGGTATATTCACGACGGGCATCTCGGAGGAGGTGACTTTGTTTTTGCAAAACGCATGAATAAAGGAAAGTGTTCCTGGCCAAGAAAACTTGATGGACATCACCACCATGTGGCCCATGCTGACCTCCAAGTCTCACCTCACCTGCTCTCCAATCACACTGGTTTTTCCAGTCCTCCAAGAGCTCTGCCCTGTAACTTTCCCTGCAGCCTGTTGCTTTTTCTTTTCTTTTTATTCTTGTTTGCTTTTGTTGTTGTTGTTGTTGTTGTTGTTGGGTACCCATATCCAGCAGTGCTCAGGGTTTATTTCTGGCTCTGCCACAGGGGTTACTCCTGGCAGGCTCAGGGAACCACACAGAGTGCTGGTCATGCAAGACAAGTAACCTACCTGCAGTATTTTTAAAAAATTATTTATTTATTTTTATAAAGTTATTCATGACGATCTATTACATTCAATATTCCAACGCCAATCCCATCACTTTTTTACCTTCCCACCACCATTACTTCCAATTTTCCCAACCAACACTCAAGCCCATCCCAAGAGCAGGCCCTACTTTATTTTATATTGCTGGTTATCAGTCATTCACTAAAAATGATCAAATAAGGTTTCCTTAGAAGAAAGTGTGTGAGGATTGTTCTATCTCACCATGGAGTCGTTAAGCCCTTGTATAAGAGATGTTATTACAGGTTAAGACTTGTGTGCTGATATTTTCTTAATTGAGATTGGTTGCCTTCTACTTTACATCCCATCCAATGTGCTGTGTTACTCCTGGCATATCAGTGTGCAGAGAATGAGATGTATTTGTGGCTGCGCACTCCAGGAATTCTAAAATTTTGAATGGCCTACCTGCTGTATTATCACTCTGACCCCTGACCCATGCCTATAATCTATAACCCTTAGAACCCTTCCCCTCTCTCTCCCCCCTTCCCCTCCCCTCCTCCGTCCCTCTCTCTCTGCCCCCTTCTCTTCCAGAGTAAACTTGCGTCTTGCCTCAAAGTTCACTTTCCCTGGAATAATCATCATCATCATCATCATCATCATCTTCTTCTTCTTCTTCTTCCTCTCCTTCCTCTTCTTCTTCTTCTTCTTCTTCTTCTTCTTCTTCTTCTTCTCCTTCTCCTTCTCCTTCCCCTTCTCCTTCCCCTCCTTCTCCTCCTCCTCCTCCTTCTCTTCCTCCTCCTCCTTCCCCTTCTCCTCCTCCTTTTCCTTCTCCTCCTACTCCTCCTTCTTCTCCTCCTTCTCCTCCTCCTCTTCTCTTCTTCTTCTTCTTCCTGTCCTTCCTCTTCTTCTTCTTCTTCTTCTTCTTCTTCTTCTTCTTCTTCTTCTTCTTCTTCTTCTTCTTCTCCTCCTCCT
>JAOXYA010029881.1:0-13046 GCA_028565675.1 Sorex palustris
CCCTCCCTCCTTCTTTCCTTCCGCCCTCCCTCCCTCCCACCTGGTACAGCCCAGGACTTACTCCTAGCTCTGCATTCAGGGATCACTCCTCACGGGGCTTGGGACCATATGGGGTCCCAGGCATCCGATCCGGGTCAACTGTGTGCCAGGCGAATGCCCACCCTACTTTTATACTATCAATGTGGTGGTTTTGATATTTCCAACGTGTCATTTTGTTAAGGTGTAATTCCTTATTGGCTGGAGAAGTCATGTGGTAGTCCATTTAGTACCAGATGTTTATCCAGTAATAAAACGTTTTCACAGAGAAAGCTAGAATCTGGGATTGATGTTCTAAAGGTACATAGTTTTTCTTTTTGTTCTGGCGCGAGGCTTACAGCTATTTCATTTAAAATCGAAGCCAAAGGAGTATGTTGTTGAAGGTTTAATTTATGATAACCTTACATGTAAGCACAGTATTGGTTAGAGAGATAGTACAGTGGGAGGACGTGTGCTTTAATACGTAGCTGGCCCGGATTTGATCCCCAGCACCCAATATGCACTGCCAGGAGTGATTCCTAAGTGCAGAGCCAGGATTCATCCCTGAATACCGCCGGGTATGACCCCAAAACCAAAAAAATGAAACACTATTTGGCACAAATTTGGCAGAAAAGTTCATTATTTTGTAAATGGGAATATGTAGAAAGCTGAGAAATAGCAGAAGGTGCAGGAAGGTCATTCCAGATGAAAGGGTTCCTCTGATATCTGTGGAGCAGCGTCAGAGGCGGCGGGATTCATGGCTTGTGCTTTTCTTCTCCTCAAAGGCCACTGCAGAAGCCAACAACTTAGCAGCCGCCGCCTCTGCCAAGGACATCTACCATAAAAGTATGGAGGAGGTACGCAGAGCACTTTCTTTTCTTTTTGGGAGGAGGGGTGGGGGCTGGTAACACACCCAGCAGTGCTTGGGCTTCCTCCTGGCCCAGCGCCCAGGGGTCACGCCCAGCGAGGCTCAGGGACTCCTATGGGGGCGCTGGGGATTGATCCCGTTCGACCTCGTGCAGGTCATCATTCCTCTTAGCATATTTTCCTCTGGGGTCGCTCTGGGCGGTGCTCAGGGGTGTCAGGATTTGAACCCAGCTCGCTCCCACAGCTGCATGCTAGGCAAGAGCCTTAAACGGTACTCTTGGAGCCCAACTTTTGGGGCTTGGGGAGGGGTCACACCTAGTGGTATTCGGGGGTGCATTCAAGCTCCGAGTTGTAGCTGAGTTCTAAAGTTCGGACTTGATCATGTTGGCAGGACACTGGGGCCCAGGGTACACTGGACAGTGCCCGCCTGGCCTGGGGGTCAGGACTGGAGCAGTGAGGCGCGGCTGTCAGGCCCAGGGGTCCCGGAGACCACTAGGGCCACACCTGCAGTGCTTGAGGACCCCATGGTGCTGGGATTGGACTCGGAGCCTTGAGTGTCCCGGGCTTGGCTCTGGCCCTTTAACTGTCTCCGGTCCCCGTCTAACATATGTGAAAGTGATGCAGCAGCAAAGTTGTTTCCAGAACCTCCCGGTACTGGGTCACTGCGTGTTGGCCGTCCCTATCCCGTGTGCCACTGACCCCTGGCCCTTTCAGCTGCTTTTCAGAGGAAGCGTGCCCAGATTGTTAGTCCTGGTCATCTGTGGTCCTCCTACTTAGCTCAGACATTTGCAGATCCGCTCGCTTCCTTCGGCCCGCGGGTTTGACGGGGCTCGGGGAGAGAATGGAGTATCGTGCGTGTGTGTTTTTAGGTGTGTGGAGGCGAGAAACCGTACTTGTCTCCAGAAATTCTGGAGGCGAAGCACAACGAGTTCCGCCAGCTCGCTCTGGATCATTTCAAGAAGACCAAGAAGATGGGCGGGAAGGACTTCAGCCTCCGCTACCAGGAGGAGCTGGAGCAGGACATCCTGGAGTTCTACCAGAACTTCTGCAAGCACAACAGCAGCAAGAACGTCTTTAGCACCTTCCGGACCCCCGCCGTGCTCTTCACGGGCATCATGGCCCTGTACATCGGCTCAGGCATCACCGGCTTCATTGGCCTGGAGGTGCTGGCGCAGCTGTTCAACTGCCTGGTGGGTCTGCTGCTCATCGCGCTGCTCACCTGGGGCTACATCAGGTACTCCGGCCACTACCGCGAGCTGGGCGGCGCCATCGACTCCGGGGCTGCCTACGTGTTGGAGCAGGTGAGTGCTGCGGGCCGGGCCCCCAGGCGCCTCCTGTGAGCGTCCATTATGAAATACCTGGGGGGAGAGTTTCACAGGGACAGTTGGTCCATCTTAGTACCCTCCGCTTTTTCCCAAATGTCAGTAGTGGAGCGTTGCACACTTTTTAACTTGTAAAGGGGACACACCGAGCTACTCCATTCTCTGGGCCATTAAAAAGAGTCATCTTGGGGTTGGAGCAATAGCACCGCAGGTAGGGCGTTTGCCTTGCTCGTGGCCTACCCGGGTTCGATTCCCAGCATCCCATATGGTCCCCCGAGTACCGCCAGGAGTGATTCTTGAGTGTAAAGCCAGGAGTAACCCCTGAGCATCGGCAGGTGTGACCCAAAAAGCAAGTAAATAAATTAAAGGAGTCATCTTGGGGCTGGATTGCTAGCCCTGGGGTGGGGTGCTTGCATTGCACTTGGCTGGCCTGGCTTTGATCTCTGGCAACCCCTATAGGAGCCCTGCCAGGAGTGATCCCTGAGCACCACTAGATGTGGCCAACAGCCAAAAATAAATAAAATAAAAAAAGTGTTATCTTCCCTGTAAGAAGAAGCTGCCTTAAAATTAATGTCCATTAGTATCCTCCTTTGAGGATAAGATCCGTAATATGTGTTTGCTCTGCCTAAAAGTTGCCCTGAATGCAAATAAGCATTCCAGCTCAGATCATGTTCCTCACAGGAAATTTAATTACATTGATTCTGTTCTCCCTTCCATGATGAATTTGCTCCCCTGTAAATCACGAGCCTTGAAAAAGAAGAACTTAAAAATCCCAATCCTTGATCCTTTTAATGGTGGCAGCCTCTTCATTTAAAATCTCCCAGGGGTGGGGGCTAGAGACATAACACAGGTGGGAGGGCGTTTGCCTTGCACATGGCTGATCCGGGTTCGATTCCCAGCATCCCATATGGTCCCCTGAACACCGCCAAGGGTAATTCCTGACTGAGTGCAGAGCCAGGAGTAACCCCTGTGCAGGGCCAGGTGTGACCCAAAAAGAAAAAAAAATCTCCCAGGGGCCTGAACAATGGCACAGTGGGTGGTACACTTGCCTTGCAAATGGCAGATCCTGGTTCAAGCTCTGGCATCCTGTGTGGTTCCCTGAGCACCACTAGGAGTGATCCCTGAGTGCAGAGCCAGGAGTAAGTCCTGAGCTACGCCAGGTGTGGCCCAAATCTCCCCCCCCCAAAAAAAAAAATCTCCTCAAAAGCCATGACCCTGATATGAGCTCCATGTCCAGACAAGTGCTGAGTGCGTGAATAGATCAGCCAGCTCGGGAGAGAGGCCTGCCTTTTCGCCTGCCTCTTCCCCTACCCCATTCCCTCCAGTTGCTTCCTTCCCCAGACTCCTTGCCTCTCCCCCAGCCATCACATTTTCATTCTTCTCTGGACCATGCCGAGGACTTGGTGGGTTTTTTTTTTTTTTTTGGGTCATACTCGAGGACAACGCTCAGGGGTTATTTCTTGTTCTGCACTCAGGAATTACTCCTGGTGGTATTCAGGGCATCCTATGGAGTGCCAGGGATCGAAACCGGGTCAGCTGCGTGCAAGGCAAACACCCTCCTCGCTGTGCTATGACTCTGCAGGACAACCCCCCCGCTAGGACCCCCTCCCCTCAGTGTTGTATTTTGTTAACTGACGTGTCAATCCCATGAACTTTTGCAGGCCACTTCTCACATGGGCAACTCTACTCAGGCTGCCGTAAGAGAGACAGTCGTCGGGAAACCACCTATGGACAAAAAGGCTCAGTAACGTCTTTCACAAGAGGATCCCTCCGGAACCCGACTAGCCCCTACCGATTTCTGGGTCTCTGCCACGTCCATAGGCCGGCACCCAGGGGAGCGGATCTGGGTCCCCCGGGAGAGCTGAAACACGCACTGTGAAAGGAACAGACTCTCGCCTGGTCCTTGGTGGAGACCCAGCTCGCATCTTTGTCCTTACTGCTCTGCTGTGTGCACTTTAGGGGGGAAGCCCGCGGGAGAGTGGGGGCGATCCGGTCCTCACGCGCCTCTGAGTGCCTTTCAGATGGGATTCGGGCTTTCGCACACCCAGTGGGGGGGGTTTGAGACCCTCATGAATGATTCTGTGTTGGGGTGAAATCGCTCCGTTCTCTTACACCTTTCTCTTTTGAGAAGAAAGTCTTTTCCTTTGAACAAACCTTCTAAAAACCTAGAACTAAAGACCGAGAAATGACACCATGACACTTTAAAAATCTTACCCACGCTTGCCACGTGATGTGGAAAAATCATGTCTTACCGAACTCCGTTTCTTACCTTGAAATTCAAGGTCTTTGACACGCTTTTGTTGATTTTGGTTTTTTCCCCTCCTCCTGCCTTCGTTTCTACAGCTTCTTCCTAAGAAAGAGGCTGACATGCCTTGAAAAGCCAGAGTGGCTGAAAATGAAAGGGTTGGGTCGGAGACACTAAGAAAAAAAGAGTTTAAGTGACCTCTGATAAGCCACTGGAATTTGTGCCTTGATCAGATTCACGCTCTGTCAGTTTACATGCATGTATTATATTCCACTCACACAGCTGTCACTTGAGAGGTTTTTGTTTTTGAGCCTTTTGATACGAACAGAAATTTATTAGGGATTAGTGCAGAAAGACATTACCAAATATTATTGAGATCCTATTTCATGTTGATTAGCAGTCTTGATCTGAAGTGTGCATTCCTATTCTCCTTTGTGCTAATGTTTTTTATTAATGAAACTAAAACTGTCCATTTATTTAGTGAGTCTCCTGATATTTAAGTTGACTTGACTAATCTGGTAGCTTTAAAATCCTAAAGACAAAAATTCCATCCAGATAGAGAAAATTATCTAGAACTCTTTTTTAATATACCCTTGATTATATGATTTTTTTTTTCTTTTGGGTCCACATTCGGCAGTGCTCAGATCTTACTCCTGGCTCTGTTCTCAGCGATCACTCCTGGCAGGGCTCGGGTGAACCTATGCAGTGCTGGGGTTAGATGCTGGGTAGTAACTGCAAGGCAAGTGCCCTACCCATTGTACTATCTCTTAGGCCTGAGATAAAAAAAAAAAATTATCTAGTTGCTTTTCTCCTTTGATTTGTAGTGGTGAATTATCATGAATTCTGACTTCCTAAAACTTGCCTGCAGGTATTTATATAAATATTCAGGTATGTGAGCCTTAGTTATTAAACTAATGAAGAAGGTAAAGTCTGAGTGTAAATTCTATGTACGTAAAGTATGAATGGAAGATGAAAAAAATGAGTCTTTTCTAAAAGCATGTAATCAAGACTTTGCTGCTTTAACACTTTACCACTCATGTATTTTTATAAGTACTAAAGTAATTCCGAGCTTTTAAAAAATCTTTCATATTTTCATATATCCTTGACTGAAGTTTTTGCCTCTCTCACCATTTGTTTTATTCTTTCACCACTGAGTTTCAGAAAAATTCCAGCTTTTGTAAAAGCAACTTGCACGTGAGTGATGTTTATCTTTGACTGTTGAGATTATTAAGAGTTTGCTTCTGAAATTTTGATATATTTTCAGGTAACCTTTCTTCCCCTGGGTTTCATAATTCCTTGGTATAAAACCTTTGCAGATGTTGAGATACCTAGCTTTTAATGTCTTTTTCATAAGCAGACGTGCAGATTTTGGAATGATTGTTTAGGGTGTAGAGTTCTGCTCTTTTAATGGTGAGGAAAGGATGATGTGTTTAAAAACCTCATTGCACTAGTCATAGTTTTTAACCAAAAATATAATCACGAAAGGTTTAATGAAATCTTACGATGTAGTTTGTTTATCGTTTCTGTTGGGTCTTAGGAAGAAATGGCCTAATTATGCAGGGAAAGTTCTTTTTTTGTTGGTTTTTTTCTTATGTCTCTGGAAAATGAGAATTCTGATGAATTTTTGGGGCACTCTTCTGCTTAATTAATTTTAAAAGATATGCATTCTAATTTGTCTATAACTAGTCCTGGGGAGATTTATAACCAAGTTGGAAAGAATGTCTTTACCTAGAAGCTTCCCTTCACCTCCTTTGTGGGTCAGGGACATTGCTTAGGACTGGAGACGTTCTTAGCTGGCGTCTCTTGCGTTCCCTCTGTTGACCTGCCTTTCTGCCTTGGTGCCAGTATCAACCCAGAGCTTCACACATTCCAAATATGCGCTGAGCTGCTCCCCAGCTCTTATTAGCACTCTTGCTTCATTACTTTGGATGTTTCTGACAGTGTATGGAGTACATTCCTGTTACAACACAGGAGGCTCTCAATTTTTTTTTTTTTTTTTGCCTTTTTGGGTCACACCCAGCGATGCACAGGAGTTACTCCTGGTTCATGCACTCAGAAATCTCTCCTGGCAGTGCTCGGGGGACCATACGGGATGCCGGGAATCGAACCTGGGTCTGCTGCATGCAAGGCAAACGCCCTACCTGCTGTGCTATTGCTCCAGCCCCTCTCAAAATTTTTTATTAAAACAACTCAGTATTTAAGTAGTGCTTTTTTTTTTTTAATACTTGGTTAGCTTTCATTTTTGTTGCTGAGGGGGTCACACCTGGCAGTGCTTGGAGAGAAATGTACTGGGGATCGAACCAGGGCCGGGCACAAGCCACATATGCTCTACCATGTAATCTACCCAGACTGCCCCTTGCCCCAGCTTTTTTTTTTTTCGGGGGATGCAGGGGGGTTGCAGCGTTCGCCTACATCCTGCAACTTGGCTGTTCCTGGTTCTGTGCTCGAGGGTGACCCTGGCTTGGTAGGATACGAGGCAAGCATCCTAACCCCAGCTAACTTCTTACCGTAAAGAATACTAGAGTCTTCCTGTCCCCCAGCATTGCCAGTTGTAGTAATTCCTGAATGCAGAGTCTGGGTGTAACTTCTGAGCATCGCTCAAAGACAACCAAAAAATTCAGAATCAGGCTAGACAGCAGCAGGTAGGGCAAATTGCCCTGCATGCAGCTGACCCGGCATTCCATATGGTCCCCCCGACTCCCACCAAGTGATCCCAGAGTGCAGAGCGTGACCCAAACACCTCCCTCCGCCCACACTCACCAAATGGAATCAAAGTTTTCTTTCACTGAGAAATAGTTCTAGATTGCTTTGTAGACAGAATGAAGGTGAACTCTCATGTACAATGACAAAACATCTTGAGGGTTCTGCCTTATTTTTTACAGTAAACCAGGGAAATCGATCCCATGCAGAGTGTATTAACTCCAGTTTTTTACTATCTAAAGTCACCTCTGGATGTTGTTTTCCACCCGTTCTCTTTTCTATGAAGTGAAGTGTTTGGGCAGAGTCTGCCTCCCATCCCCTGTGCGCTCAGCACGCCAACACACCCAGTGTCCTGCCTGGCTTGTGAAAATTGGCCCTGTGAGAATGTGCGTGAGAATGCGTATCTGTGCACATGTGAGTTATAAATTACAGTAGGTTGATTTAAGTCCAGGCAAAGAGAATGCAAGTTGTTGTATTTTTATTTTTAGGTTACTTTTTAAAATTTTTTTTTTCTTTTTGGGTCACACCTGGCCGTTGCACAGGGGTTACTCCTGGCTCATGCACTCAGGAATTCCTCCTGGCAGTGCTCGGGGGACCATATGGGATACTGGGAATCGAACCTGGGTCGCCTCGTGCAAGGCTAATGCCCTGCCCGCTGTGTTATCGCTCTAGCCCCCTTAGGTTACTTTTTAATGCTGTAACCTGTGTGTGGTTGAAGTGGGCCTGGGGCTGTTCTGCTTCTCCTCAGGAGTGACCCTGTGTGGTGCTTGTGGGACCGTGTGCAGTGCAGGGGACTGAGCTGGGATCTGCCCACGCACGGCAAGCACCGTGCAGTCTGCCTCACCTTCTGATGATGGGATGTGCAGAAGTGCAATTTAGGGTGATTTAGGATGGCTGTCATCTAAGGGGGCCAAAATTGGCTACATCATCCCAACTTACATTAAGATGCAGTGACGGTGTCATCAATCAGGGCCAGAATCAAACAAGCGCAGTTAAGGACTGTTGTGTGATTGGTTTTATGCCATTAAGCAGCTCATTGTAAAGACCATTTGCAGTTGAGTAATGTTCTTTGTCAATGATGTTACAGTTAGATTTTGGGTTGTAGTTCTTACACATTCTCTCCTTGGAGTGCATAAGACCAACTTGGAGACTTTCTTTCCAAAATGTAAAAAGTGCACATTTGATGCAGGGTTTGACTCAGTTATAGAACATGCATTGTGGAGCCAGAGTGCACGCACACCACGTGCATGCACACAAACACACAACCACACGCATTTAGGTTTACAGCTTTTTATGTTCAGGGACTGCCTTACATGGTCTCGGGGTCAGCTTGAGAATCCCCCCTCCCTTTTTTTTCTTGGCCACACCCAGCAATGTTCAGGGTTTATTCCTGGCTCTGTACTCGGGGGTGCTTAGGGGATCATATGGGGTGCCGGGGATCGAACCTGGGTTGTCTGTGTGCAAGGTGAGCGCTCTGCCTGTTGTATCATCACTCCAGCCCCAGAGAGTTCCCACTTTTATAAGCAATTTCACAGGGTCGGAAACCATAATGAGAAAAACTTCTCTGTGGGGTGGGAAAATGCAATTCAGGGTTGACTGGGGACCGGTGGGTGGTCTGGGTGGATCCTTCAGGGTAGGGGGCACAAGCACAGGCTCCCGGGGTTCAGGGCAGTAAGGATGTCTCTCAGTTGGTAGGCCAGTTAATTTTTTTTTTTTTTTGCTTTGTGGGTCACACCCGGCAATGCACAGGGGTTACTCCTGGCTCTGTGCTCAGGAATTACCCCTGGCGGTGCTCAGGGGACCATATGGGATGCTGGGAATCAAACCCAGGTCAGCCGCATGCCAGGCAAACGCCCTACCTGCTGTGCTATCGCTCCAGCCCCAATTTTCTTTTAACCTTTTAAGTTAGGATGTCACAGTGCCTTCTCTGAGAAGTCAATGTCCAGTATCCCTCTAAACGGAATTGGAGTCAGAACTTTGGAAAATATTTCTTGTAAGAACTTTAGAATTGTGACTTTAAACCCCTAAATTTTTCATACATAGAAAACTGAAGCCACAAATAAAAACAAAAAGGGAGGGGAGGATCATAATTTTGAAAATTGCCAACAGTTTTCCATACATGGAACTTCGTAAAATGATTCCCCCCAGCCACCCCCCCACAAAAATTAGGGCAGGCAGGTTTTTAAGGAAATTTTTCTTCTTTGGGGAAAGAGTTCTGTGTGCCTGATCTAAAGTTTAAATGTAGTATTCTTAAGACCACAGAAGGGTCTCATCTGCTTCCCAAAGTTTTCCCATTCCAATGCCGTCGTTGACTTCAGCCTTAAAGGAGTTAATACTGATCTTGAACTTAACGGATTGTTCTTTGCTGTTTTCTTTCTCTTTAAAAACTGAGTTGCTTAAGGCACTTTCTCAGATTCTTGCCTTTGACTTTAGAACGCAATCCGCTTTTTTAAAAGTGCAATGAGACCAATTTATGCCATCGCTCTAATAAAAGCATGTTTGTTTCTTATTTGCAAGAATAAAGATCCCTACAGCCTGATTATCTGTTGTCTTTTTTTCCCCCTTGACAGGTGGGATGGATTGGGGTGTGACCCCCGATGAGTGGGCTCCCTGAAGGGTTGGAGAATGGGCGTGAGCCTCTACTGCCCAGCTCTCCAGCACGATCTTGAATCCGGACCTTTGTGGCTTTGTCCTACATAGGAGGCTGTGGAGGTGGCCCCCAAATCACAAATCACTTTTTTTTTTTTGCTTTTTTGGGTCACACTTGGCTCTTCACTCAGGGATTACTCCTGGTGATGCTCACAGGACCATATGGGATGCTGGGAATTGAACCTGGGTCACCCGTGTGCAAGGCAAACACCCTATCGCTGTGCTATCGCTACAACCCCTCACAAATCACAAATCACAAGTCACGTGGACCCTGAGGTTCGCCCCCTGGCTGGCTGCCCTCTGGAGCCCACCATTGAATGCTTCCTCTCTGGGGTGAGGTTGCTTCAGCTCAACTGAGGCCCACCTGCATGGCACAGTGCGAGCTGGCACTGAACTAAAGCACATTTCTCCACTGGCATGAAACACAGTAGGGTCAGCCTCCACCTGCCTGGCATTTTTATTTTATTTCATTTTTTATAATTTTATTTATTGAATCACCTTGAGAGCAGTTACAAAGCTTTCGGGTTACAAAGTCTCGGACATACCATGAAACACCCATACCTTCACCAGTGCCCATTCTCCACCACCAAAAACCCCAGCATACCCCCATCCCACACCCTCTCCCTACCTGTGGGGCAGATGATTTCCACATTACTTTCTCTCTACTTTGATCACATTCAATGTTTTGACACCAGACCCACCATTATTATTTGGGATTTTTACCCCAACACTCAGATCTGCTGAAAAGGCAACAGTAGACAATTTGTTTTCTATTGCTGGTGTTATGAATAACATAGGACATCGCATGGCTGCAGTAGTTGCCGCGCGATTTTGAAATTCCAAAATTTTAACATTTAAATCTGGAGGGATTTCTGCCAAAACCTGCTGGTTCTGAGATTTGTTCCTGAGCCTCTTGGGTCATGACCGTTAAGCAGCTTGATCAGGATCCAGAAGGGCCGTTCATGGGCGGCGACTCGGGTCTCATTGGGCTGGGGAGGAAAGGGCCGGCTCCACCCCCATCTTGTGAGGCCAGCGTGTCTCGTCACTGAAGGCCCAAAACTGACTGTCCAGTGGCCTCTGGAGGACCGAGCCGCCTAGGGGGAGCAGGCGGAGTGACAACACCCTTTTCCCCCCTGGGGTGGCCCGGCAACAGTAACCTACTGCAGGGTCCAGATGCATTTCTGCCAACTCGCTGGGTTCCGAGATTTGTTTCTGAGTCTCTGGGATCATGGCCGTTTAGCAGCTTGATCAGGAGCCAGAGAGGTGTCTGGCTTATTTTAGGGCGTGGGGGGATCTTCACAAGTAGTGCAGGGGGGCGGTGAGGGGTTGGTGTGCTCGGCAGTAGGCAGGTCAAGCAGGCCAGCAGTAAGGATGCAGAGCTGCCCACGCCCGTCCAGTGAGGGTGACTGTCAGGTCCCATGGCGGGGATCGCACCGCAGTTCAACGGTTTGCAAAGGAAGAGTGGGACGTGCATCAGAGGGGGAGGGTGTTGGAAGCAGGTGGGCACCTCGGCGGCTGGGCAGAGGCTGAGGCGAGGGAGTGTAGGGTGGGCCCGTGGAGGGGAAGAACAAGAGCAAACTTGGTACGTTCTACCAATGCATCTCTCTGCAGACGGTAAGTGACTTCTAGGAGCTTGAGATCAAAAAAGGAATTAGAGCTAATTAGAATTAGTCTCATAACGTGGACTGCAGGCCTGGGCTGTGAGCTCAAGGGTGGCCATTTGCGCTGCAAACACAGATGCTGCCCACGGCAGCCCACTTACAACAGCCTTGGTACAAAGATCACAATCACGGTCATCCTGTTGTTCGTTGATTGCCTCGAGCAGGCCCCAGTAATGTCTCCTTCGTCCTAGCCCTGAGATTCTAAAAAGTGCCATATTCAAGGCTCTTTCAGGGTTAGGAAAATGAGACCCAGCATTGTTACTGGCATTTGGCATATTGGGTACGCCACAGGGAGTTTGCCCAACTCTGCAAAGAAGCTTTTTTAAAAACACTGCCTTGTTTTTGTTTGGGGGCCACATCAGCACTGCTCAAGGGTTCCTCCTGGCTCTGCGCCCAGGGATCACTCCTAGCAGTGCTCGGTGGATGATATGGGATACCAGAAACTGAACTTGGGTCAGCAAGGCAAGCACCCCACAATCGGGGCCCAGCACTGCCTGTATCCTAGAGAGGTTTCTGAGTGAAAGAGTAGAACACTGTCAGGAAGGAACGACCCTTCCTCGTGGCCCAGCCTGTGTCCAGCTGGACGTGGAGACGAGAGACTGGGGCAGTGCTCTGGCAACTGTAAGAGAAGCACAGTCCTGGAGTGAAATGAATGACTGCTGGACGGACAAAAACTAATGCCCACCCCAGTTAGCAGTTTAGGCTGGCCATGTGGCAGACTAAGAGCTTGAATCACTGGAGGCATGTTCTGGAATATTCTTTGAAGGGGAGAGAGGTGGCAAGTTCTTCAGGGCTAATTCCTAGGGATTCCCTCTTGCCTTTTCAGTAGGCTTTGGAGGGGTTTCAGGAATGGGGTTTCTGGTGAACTTATACTTACCTTCCCTTTCCAAAAGTGTGTTTTTCTGGTCAGAGCAAACTCAAACTGTGTCCTTAGGAGCTGTGGAGGTCTCACGGGGGCAGAGCCTCTGCTCTGCATCTGTAGAACCTGGGTTTGTTGCCTGCTCACTACCAGGGGAGCCCTGGCAGCCTCTGAGCTCCTCTGGCTCTGGTCCTGGTGACCCCCAGTTACCAATGGGGTGACCCCAGTGGATCTTATCAGTGCAGGGTCGAGGCAGCTCCACATTGAACCAAATGAGCTCCCTGAGCACTGTTTGGGAGCACCCTAACCCACCCACGCTTCATCACTTGACATCCCGTTACTCATCGATTTGCTCTAGTGGGCGTCAGTAGCATCTCCATTCATCCCTGTTGCATGCTAGTGTCGCCCAATGGCATCTGCTCGTTCTAGGAAAACAAAGAGCCTCAAACCGATTATTCAGGATCTTGACAAAGAAGTCTGACCATCTCGTAGGTGGGCGGCCACGCGATCTTTTGATGTCCCGTGGAATCCAGTTGCTAATGGCTCTAGTCCAGCGGTCGTCTCCAAATCTCATTACGCATCCAACCCATCTGATTTTTGATGCCTTGGCAAACGAGACAGCATCCCTAATTTTAGACCATCGATGGAGTTGGAACTCTGGATTCTTTCTCTCATTTGAGTGAAGTGTGATACTCCAAGCATAGCTCTTTCAATTCCTCTTTGGGAGA
>JAOXYA010029888.1:0-26013 GCA_028565675.1 Sorex palustris
AGTTTTCCCATGATTCTGTGATTTATGCCACATTTTCAGTTCATTTACTTATGTTTGAGGTTGGTTGCTCTAGAATGAGAAAATGTCTTTGCTTAATGCCACATATAATTAATATAAAAATATATTCCCCAAATTAGATTATAAGAAAACAGATATTCAAGCATAAAATTTAATCATATACTTTGAATGACAATAAGGATTCACTTGATCTTCTCTGCCTACATACATTTAATAAACATTAATATTTATATAGTTCAAATCATTCTTCCTTTGTGTTTTGAATCTTTTTGTTTGGATATATGGTAGTAAGGTCATGACATTAGCAACATTCAGAGTATTGGTAGGAATGAACTATCTTTTAATGAGTTATAATTCTATACTCTCTTTTCCCTATTCAGTCCGCAAAACTAGAAAGTAAATAATAAATATGTATCTATTTTACTTATATCCAAGAATAAACATGTCAGTGAATCATCATCTCAAACTAAGAATTCTAAATCCCTAGCCTCATGTTAAAGGTAACTGGCAGGTAAAGAAGGTGGCAGGTGGGGAGGTCTGAGATTCAGAAGGATCCATAGAAAAAGAAAGAAGGTTCCCAAGGTGACTTCCAGTCTTCACAGACCTGAGTGACAGAAAAAAACAATTACTCCCAAATTATCTGAATAATTAGAACACGATCATGGAAGCAAATGAAAACATTTTGCTATCTGGCCTTACCCTCTTATCCAGGGAGAACAAAAACTACCTGAAGAGACAGACACTTTACAGAGACCCTGAGTTTGACCATAATTCCTTGCATAAAAATTGGAATACAGGCAAAAATATTTAACAAGTGTCATTTGTACCCAGCCAATAAGGACAAAGAGTGCAGATAGAAGGACATAGGTTTTCCCTTAAATCTCTAAAAATGCCTGTTACTGGAAATAAAATATATGTGTTGAGTTATCACAATGATTCCATTCACACGAAATAATCAGTTTGGGTCTAAAAACTATGAACTCAAACCCTGAAAAGAAAAATGAAAGAATGATAAATACATGTACTAAGGAAAAGATATCAATTTGAAAAGGCTACACAACACTTAACTCCAGTTTTGTCACCTTCTAGAAATAGCCCGGGTGGGACAGTTACATAGTCAGTGGTTGCCACTGTGTGCCAGTGGGAGGTGGGTAAAATGAGGGAGCATGGAAAAAATTTTAAGGTAGTAAAAATGCACTGTCTGCTGCTCCCATGATGGCACCATGTCATCAGATATTTATTCAACAACTTGTGATGAATGGGGCACTCTGGTGGAGAATACATCCTGGAGAGTCTGTGTACTTGGTGGTGTTGGAGGTTGGAGCAGAGTTAAAGGTTGTGAACCTACAGCTGCTCTAACGATGAATTTGAGAATTCTTTAATAAATGGGGCTGGAGCAATAGCACGGTGGTAGGGTATTTGTTTGCCTTGCATGTAGCCAGCCTGGCCGAGCTGGGTTCGATTCCTCTGCCCCTCTCAGAGAGCCCGGCAAGCTACTGAGAGTATCTCGCCTGCACTGCAAAGCCTGGCAAGCTACCCGTGATGTATTCAATATGCCAAACACAGTAACAAGTGTCAAAAAAGTGGAAACGTTACTGGGCCCACTCAAGCAAATCGATGAACAATGGGAGGACAGTGACAGACAGTTTAATAAATGAAGCTCAAATAGTATTTCTAAAAGAATGAGTGAATAGCTAAAGGAATGATTCACTTGTAGCACTATGGTCGAATAACTAAACAGCCTGTTTGTGTAAATTAATTATTCAAGAACTTGTGACGAATGGAGCACTCTGGTAGAGAATACATCCTAGAGAGTCTGTGTACTCGGTGGGATTGGAGGTTGGAGCAGAGTTGAAGGTTGTGAACCTACAGCTGCTCTAAAGATGAATTTAAGAACTCTTTAATAAATGAAGTTCAAATAGTACTTCTGAAAGAATGAGTGAATAGAGGAATGATTTAATTGTAGCACTATGGTCGAATAAGTGAACAGCCTATTTGTGTAAATTAATACCTAGAAATTCTGTCCATGGGAAAAGGTGTAAGGTACCTTTTGTCCAGGGTGTAAGGCAAGCTTAATAAACTTTTAAATAACCATGTAACATAGCCAACCCTGGTTCAATCCCTGGCATTATATGTATATAAGTCCCTGAGCACAGCCATATGTGGTCCCCCAAAAGAAAACCAAACTTCTGTCCATGGAGGCAAATTCACTGCTTACAAAGAAAATTTACTTGACAGCAAACTAGACAATAGAGTTAGAGGAAGAGAGACACAGAGACAAACACTCCAATTTAAGAGCTTTATACAATGATCCATGGCTTGAATTCACAAATCCATTATTGTGCTTTCTCTGGCCAGCTAACCAAACTGACTGCATGATGATTTAATTATCTTTGCTGACAAATGTTCAATTACTAAGATGAACATTCTCCATCTTATCATTTAAAATATTTGGGGAAAGTTAAAAGAATATCACTTACAAAATGGGAATGAGCCATAGAGCATACTTCGTTATGTCCGTAGAATTAGATTCCACTATGAATTTAGGGGGGATGTTAATTTCCAAGTGCATATTTGCATAGTGTTTGTTCAATTATCCTTTTTGAACTTTAGAATGTTAAAGTAAACCGTTGTTTAAATACAATTTTGCCCTTGCTTTAGTGAATACAAAGATAATGGCAGAGTAATTTGACAAATAGTTTGGAGATATAAAGCAATCTAAAACCGTTTTTAAGAAATGGATAAACCAAGTTTAATTGATTCTTGAATATGAGTGGTGTATTGAAAAGAAACCCAGTGGCAATCAAACACTGTGTTTTTTTCTAAATTAATCCTAATGGGAATGGAAAAATCATAATTTGCTTAGTTAGAAAAACACTAGAATAAAAATGAGTCCACATAAGAGTATTTCCCTTTTGATTTGTACTGAAGAAACTTACTCATAACAGTGATAATTCTTACGAAGTGAGGTTGTGTTTTTTGCACATCTTGAAAAATCATGAACTGTTCATGTATGTCAGATTTGGCTTTCTGATTGACACTTATTCAATCTTTCAACTAATTTTATTGAGGAATACTTTTACATAGATTAAAAATGAAAATATCTATTGCAGAAATATGATTTTGCTCTTTCTCTTTCTCTACCTCCTCCTAGAAGACATACTTGTAGAACATGTATGCCTTGGTGAGATTGATTTAAAAATATTAAAATAATTAGAACTTTTACAGAACAAGCATGAACAGAGCACATATATAATACTGGCAGGAACAATGTAAAATTACAAGAACATTCAAATCAGGAGCTATTTTTGCTGGGATTCACACAATTTTTGACAAATGAGAATGGAATAATCTTCTGCCAACAGGACTTGGCCTCTCTCCAATGGCTGGCTAGACCAGCTTATACCAGTTCCTATGAGTTGATTACACACATCAATTCCTGACTCCACATGCTGTTCTTTTATCATCAGATATATGCCTTGGTGGGAATATTTTCATTAAAGAAATCTACAAACTTTATAAATCAGAGCTTCTCCCTTTCCTCCTGGTAACACGATTACTGGCATATTACTTATTTTATTTTATATTTGACTACTTACTGTACACTGGTAAATGGATGGTGTTGGAACATTGTAGGACTGAAACCCTATCACGAATAACTTTGTAACTGTGTATCTCACAGTGATTCAATAAAAAATTAAAAAATAATCCTTCTCCTCTTTATGTTCAAAACCCTCCTAAGATTAGTAAATGGTTCTGGAAATCCGCATTATGGCTGTATGAAAGGTCATCTTCAAGAGTTATGTCAGCTAGGAAAAATTTATGTTCTTACCTTATTTACTTATCAACTTGGATGGTAAATGTACAAAGGACAATATTTTATATGCTCAAAAGCAAAAACCTAGGTATACATAAATAAGTCCAAATAATAAGTATTATAATATAATAACTATAAACCCTTTCATCTTCACTAAAACAGTATAGATAATTTAAAATTTTACATAGCAATGAAATTGTGTTTTCTTCCCTTTTTTTGATAAACAGTTACAAAGTTTTTCATGATTAGATATTAGTCATATAATGCTCCAACACGCATCCCTTCACCATGCACATTCTCCACCACCAATTCCAGTTCCTCCCTCCACCTACCACCCCACCTCTATGTCAGGCACTTCTCTTTCACTCAATCTCTCTCTCTTTCTCATCTTTTTGAGCATTATGGTTTGCAGTACAGACACTGAAAGGTTATCATGCATTTTACTTTACCTGTTTTCTTTATTGCTTTTGGATATTCAGGCTTAGCATTTCAAAAGTTATTTAAACGTTTATCAAGCTTGGTTAGTTTTATGGTTATATTAACTGTAACACCTAAAACTAAATTTAATAAAAATATATCATAAAGCAAATATAACTAAGTATAAAATTATATACCCACCTGCAGGCTAGATACCATGATAAGCAACAAGATGGTTTTCTCAAGGTCGGGCTTATTCATTGCACTCCAGATGGCTAACTTCTGTGATTTTTCCCAAATGTGGAAAACTCAACTGCAGAATTTTTGATACTGGTGTCTGAGTTTGTGCTTATCCCTGAAAGTGGGATTTTCTTATTAGCCTGCATGATAAAAACCTTTTATTTAAACTTAAGTTTAAAATCTAATATTTGTTTACATAAATAACAAATAACTTCACTATATATCGAAAGTGCTAATTTTGAAAAACATCTAATATATATTTAACGAGGTTATACAAAGTTCCTATAATCAAATAATTGGAAATATTCAAATCCATCTGTTTGTTTTGGGGCCAAATTGGATAATGCTCAGGGCTTCTTCCTGGCTTTGTGCACAGGAATAATTCCTGACAGGCTTGGAGGCCCATATGTGGTACCAGGGATCAAATTCTGCCTGGCCCCGTGTAAGGCAAATCCATGCCTGCTTTACTATTACTCCAACCCTAAAATCCATTTCAAAGCTGTGACTTCTTTTAAAAAAATTATTTTTTGTTTTTTTAAAAAAATATATGAAGTAGTGTAATATACTGTTATCATATCAAAATATTTATAATATTTTCATTTGTGTTTTAAAAAATGCATAATGTGATGAGAGACATAGCCCAAAGGGGTGGAGAGCATACAGAAGTCCTGAGTTCAGTCCTCACAGCGGTCCTCCAAGCACACCTGGGAAGACCAGGATAAAATTAAGATTTTGACAGCACTTCAGTTTTATTCACTTCACCTCAAGATAACTCACAGACAGCTATTTTGCAGCTATTTTTCATGCCATTACAAAACATTTTAAAGGTTTACCGCCCCTTTCGGAGAGCCTGGCAAGCTACCGAGAGTATTCGATATGCCAGACACAGTAACAACAAAAAAAAATCTCCAATGGAGATGTTACTGGGCCCGCTCGAGCAAATCGATGACTCCATTAAAAAAAATTAAAATTAAAAAAAAATCATGGTGTCAGGGAGGGCATGGGAGAAGTTTAGGGAGCTAACTACTGAGACTGGGGTCCTTGGGAAGGGGCGACTGGTGTGGAAAGGGCAGGAAACAGGCGCAGAGTTAGATCATGAGTTAGTTGGGGAGGGGGTGTCTTTTGTTTTGTTTTGTTTTGTTTTGTTTTGGGGACATACCTGGCAATGCTCAGGGATTACTCCTGGCTCTGTGCTCAGGAATTACTCCTGGCAGTGCTCAGGGCACCATGGGGACCGGGGTGTTATAAATTTCCCGGTCCTGAGTCATGTCCTTAAGCAAACATATCCTTCCCCCCACCCACACACACACCCTTGCCTTGGTTATGGGACCTGGCGCTGACCCCTACTCTCCAATAAGAGCGTCTGCATTAACAGTCTGGCTCTGTCTACACATCCCTCCCATTTCCCTGGAAACTACTGAAATGCTTTTCTCAAAACTGCTGTTAGCTCAGACTGATCCGGTGGCCCGGGTATCTGTCCCTTCTAGACCAGCAGCAGGTGGCCACCGCGAGGGGTGACGGTGGGAGTGCATGCATGGCCACCCTTAGAGCCACATATTGGGGGGCAGAAGTGGACCGGAGTTCTGTGTCCCCCGTACTCAGCGCCCGCGGACTTCGGGGAAAGGGCAGGGAATGCCCGGAGGTGACTCAACTTCCATGGATTTTCCTCTGATTACTGACCGGGACTGGCCGAAGCGGCCGCGCCTCTCCTTCCCGGACCGGCGGCCAGGAATCTGGGGGGACCAGGAGGCAGCCCGGGGGACCTCGGGGACCCGGTGCGCGGGGACACGGGGAGCGCGGGGTCACTCACCGGCCTCGGTGGGCGCCCCCGTCAACGTCAGCGCCAGCAGCAGCGGCGGCCACAGCCGGGCCAGGGCCGGGACGCGGGCCATGCTGGGGTCCTCCTGGGCGTACGCACGGGGACTTCAGGCGCCTGTGATGGATGAGTCGATCCCCTGGCAGGGTCTCGGGATTCGCGGGGCTGGGCGGGGCGAGCAGGGGGCGGGAAGAGGAAGTTTCATTCATTCGCCTTCAGATGTGACGCAGCCGGCCAGGGCCGGGTCTCTGCAGCCACCGGCCGCACCCCCCAGCTGGATGATCCTCACCCCGCCCCGCAGTGAGCCGGCGAGGAAACTGAGGCACGCCGAAGGGACGAACCGGAGCCTGCACTGAACACAGCTCCCACAGTTAATCGTCCTCCAACTCACCCCGCCTCCCCACCCCCTGCAGTTGGGAGCTAGAATTACTCACATGGTTTTTGGGAAAAGACTGGCTCTCAGAGGAGTTGGTAAGGTGGAATTCCGCTCCTGGTCAGCCGGATGCTGGCCAGTGGGTCCCGCTTCGTCAGATGCCAGGACCCCCCAAACAATCAGCCTATTGTCGCTCTGACTTTCTATAGACGTAGCAACTTGCTGAGGAGGAGAAGGGGTCATTCTTCCCAGGGGCATGGGGGGAGTGGCGGCGGCAAGGGTTATGGGGGTGCAGCAGAAACAACCCAGGCTCCCTGGGTGACTCGGGGCCGAACCCAGAACATTCCTAGGAAACCCACAGAATGTTTCCGAAGGTCAGGGGGGAACAGAAAGCAGGAGACAGACAGAAACGTCTGTCATGACATGAGGAAACTGAATAGGGACAGAGACTAATACTCAGCAACAGAACTGGGGAGATTTCCAGACGTGCTGGCTTCCTGGTTCTCTGTAATGTCCATCGTGCCCTTAGTCACTGACTAGGTCCACTAGAAACTCTGCCCTGGACTCTGGAACATCTATCTTTCTGGAATGTTCCCCCTTTGGACTCGGTACCGCTGGGAAGGTTCTGTCTCTCTCAGCTCCCTCTTATTCAAACCCCATGGCCCCCTAGTGACACAAAGCCTGGGGTGGGCATCTCCCCCCTCCCCAAGTATTGGGGTGAATTTCTCAGTGAGAACGTGCGGCTGATCTCTGGGGAAGCTCTGGGTTTTCCAGACCCTAGTTCCCAGCTGCTGAGTGATCTCAGCACCTGGAAGGGGTAGCTGCGGTCCTGTTTCTCCTCTGGGCTATGTTGTCATCTTTGGGGTTTTCCCTTACTCCTTCCCAAGAGGCCCCCAGTGATGTGGCTCCAGTAGCCTCCTCTCTTTGAGCTGGATAGCCAGAGGCCATCCCTCCTCAACTTATGCTCACACATAAGATGTGGGGCCCACCTTACTCCATTCTTTGTCTCTTGCACCCCAGACGCTGGGGACAAACTGGGCAAGGGGGGAAGTGGTCCTGTGTCAACTATAAAAGATTGTGAGAGTTGAAGGATGTGGAAAGCACCAATGTAGACTTAAATGTAAGTGAATGAAGAGAAGAGATTTCCCTCTGTCAGAGGAAGGCATGTGCAAAGGCCCTGAGGCTGAGAGCCTCATAAGCCTAATAAGCAGAGGTGAATCCCAGTTCAGAAGACACGGAGCTATTCAAAAAGTCAGGAGGAGCACCTACAAATTTTGTGGGTGTTTCTTGTTTGTTAGTTGACGGACTGCTGTGAAGTCTTTAGTTTTTATGGAGATGGGCAAATTTGAAGGTTTTGAGGTAAGGATGCATCCTGAATTCATGTTTTACTTGTTTGTTTGGGGGCCACACCTGGTGGTGCTCAGAACTTACTCCTGGCTCTGAGTTCAGGGATCACACCTGGTGAGATTAGAGGACAATGTGGGGTGTCAGGGATTGAACCCAGGTCAATAACACATAAGACAAGCACTTTACCTGCTGTATTGTCCCCTTTTAAAAAATTGGGGATGGGGCAGTACGATCAGCTGTTCCTGGAGCCCAACAAAGGAGCAGCCACTGGCTTTGGAGCAGGAGGCTGTGGGCTATTCCTGGCAAGCCAAACCAGCCAAGCAAGTGAGAGAGAGAGAGAGAGAGAGAAAGAAAGAGAGAGAGAGAGAGAGAGAGAGAGAGAGAGAGAGAGAGAGAGAGAGAACCATAAATGAAAGATCGGAGGACCCAGAATCAGCGCACATCAGCGCACATGAGGCAAGTGTCCTGCTGGCTTGTAGTATCACTCCAGTCCAAGAGGCCCCTGGTTTGGTCCCCAACACTTGATGGTTTCTGATCAGCCATGAGAGTGACCCCCAAACACCAGGTGAGCAGTAGCCGCTAAGCACTGCTTGGCATGGCCCAGAAACAAATTTTAAAAAGCCACCTCCCCCCACCAAAACATAAAATAGATTAAAATAAAATAAAGAGAAATGATGAGACAACTTGTTACTGTGTTTGGCAAGTCTCGCAATGGAGATGTTACTGGGCCCGCTCAAGCAAATCGATGAACAACGGGAGGACCGTGACCGTGACCGTGATGAGACAAAGCCAGGATGCAGAGATCCAGGCAGGAGGTGGCATCTCAGTTCAGTGGGGCCATGGAGGAACAGTATCAGGATTGAAAGGGCCCTGGGAGGCGGGTCCCCAGCACTTGCTGACAGACAGGGTGCAGCAGGATAGAAATCCCCATTTCTCTGCCAGGAAGTTTAGGTCTGTGGTAAGGTAGGGTGAGGGAGGCAGAAAGACGAATGTCACAGCAGGTAAGGAAGGAAAGTCCAGCTTATGGGAGGGGTGATGGAGGAGGGGGGAGCATCCTCCTGGGCAGCTGCTCCTTTCCTGGAATTCAACCCATTGGAAGTCACTCTCCAACCTCCTGGTCAGAGGATCCCACAAGTCTGTGTAATTAACAACCCTAAGTCATTTCCCTCTCCTTCCTGTCCGCTTTGAAGAAACAAATAGAAGTATTGTTTTACTTGTTTCTGATTTTCAGCCTTCTACAAATCGCTGTTTTTCCCCAAGACAGACCTGGCCGGCAGCTTCATTTATTCATTCATTCATCCATTTGCTGTTCATCTGCTTGTTCCTTCAAGTGAATGCAACAGAATTGACCTCAGCAGGGGTGGGGTCAGGTGTTCCGGGGAGTTTCCAGCCCTCTGGGCGCTGGCAGTCTGCTCCTCCTGACCCTCACCCTCCCAGTCTTCCTTTCTAGGAGCTGATGGCGGGTAGCAGAACAACCTATGATAAACACCAGGGCTCTGGGAGGATATTGGTAATTTGTTATCAGCTACTCTTGGCAGCAAAGTGGAATGTGGTGTGTGTTTTCCTACCCAGGGAAACCAGGCGGCAGAACAAAGCTTTAGGATATTTCAGATGTGGAACTTTGTCCTCAAGGAGCTCAGGGTGAAGTATGGAGGTATGAAGTATGAAGTTGGTGGGGGAGGGAGCAAAGGTGGAGACTGGGACCTGGGGGTGTGCAGCCAGCGGGGTGGGAGGATGCACTCCCGGCTAGTGACTCTGGGTTCAAATCCCGGTTTCACCCATCAATAACTGATGATCCCAAGCACTGGTGATCAGTTCTCCTGCCTCTTTTCCTCTGAACCAGTAGGGCATCTTAAAATCTTCTGATGGTTGAAAAGAAATGTCACACATTTGTTGTTTTTTTCCTTGTATATGCGTATATATGTGTGTGTGTTTTTGTGTGGGGTGTGTGTGCACGTGTGTGTGTGTGTGTGTGTGTGTGTGTGTGTGTTCGGTATGTGGGGGGGAGATGCGCGCATATATGTCTTTTTGGTGTGTGTATGTGCTGTGGTGTGTGTGTATGTGTGTGTGTGTGTGTTGGACCACACCTCGGGGGTGCTCAGAACTTACTCTTGGCTTCACACTCAGGGTTACTCCTGGCAGAGCTCGGGGAACCCTATGGAGTGCTGGGGTTCGACCCAGGTCAACTGTGTGCAAGGCAAGCGCCCTACCCTCTGCACTATCTCTCCGGCACCCGAAACGCTGCACAATTTTGAAAAGTGCTTGATTGATCTGCTGGATAAATGGTAGCAAACATGAGTGGTGCCTGAGGCTGTGAGATCCCCCAATAACTCCTGGGCATCCCTGCCAGACTGGGCAGGCGGGAGTCCTGGAGTGCCAAGTGCAGAGCAAGACCCTCAGTGTATCCCCTCCTTCCAGGGAGCAGCAGAGACAAGCCTGGTCCTTCTCCCCATGAGGATGTGGCAAGAGGGTGAGCAGACGTGGGGTGATGTGAGCACGGGTGAGACTGTCCGAAAGCTCCGCCGCAGCTTTGGGATGGCAACGGAAGCCCAGGAGACAGTTGTCACTCCACTTTCATGTCACCCCACAGCTGGCTGGCTGCCAGGCTGACACTTCCTCTCCCTCCTGTCCCCTAGCCTTTGGGGGGGAACCTCTTAGGGGTTGTTTCCTGCCTGATCCCCTTAGGAACCCCCCAAACCCAGGGGAGGAAGTAAAACCGACCTCCTGCAGCCACTATATTTTTTAAGTAAGACAGATTTTATTTGGAGGTTTTTGAAGGTGAGGAGGGAGGGAAAATGAGAGAGTATAGCGCTCAAGAGAGGTCGGAGAGAGCTCCTACACACATCCCAGTGTTGTGCTGCTGGGAATAGAGAGAGACAGCTCAGGATAGGATAGTGAGTTTATTAGAAGCTCAGCACTGAGGACCCCAAGTCAGAAGAGAAAGAGACTTGGAGCCTGGTTTGCTAGGAGGGTCTCTCTTTTATCCTCTAAAAGTGGTTTACCTCCTGAAAGAGAGTGCCGCAGAATCTCCTAACATCACGCCAGGCTATCTTCACAGGGGCACCTTGGAGGGGGGCAGGTTGAGTTTCCCTCCCCACCCCAAGCAGAACCCCAGCAGCCAAAAACCTCCAGAACCCAACCACACAGCCATGCGCAAGGAGAGTGCTCCACATGCTTGGATGGCCCCACCCAAGAGGGAATGAGCCTCACCCAAGATGGTACCTCATTTGAGAGCAGACTGGCAGGAAAACCCACGTACGCGGGAACTCATGACTGAGACCTCCAAGACCACTCGAATCGGGACTGGACCTCCTCCTCCCAGCTCCCCAGTTTTCCAGTAGCTTGGCAGTCACACCCACAAACCCCTCTAGCACCATGTAATCTCATCAACGGCCAAGACCCAGAGACTATAAACTAAAGCTCCCGGAAGAGAGCTCCACAGAATTTCACGGAGCACACAGCCACATCCGTGGCCACGTGACCTCTTATACTCTACCTCACTTACTTATCAAAAGTATCACACACTTGTTTGGTTTCTAACATACTTGCTTGTATTCTCTTATATTCAGGCTTAAATGGCTCCAGAATGAAATACAACAACTCTCACACCTTACCTCTTATTGTGGTGGGAAGGCGCTCGGTGGTGGGATTGGTGTTTGAATATTATCTGTAATGAACTATTGTGAACTGCTCTTATGAAAATAAAATTTGTATTTAAAAAATAAATAAAAGTGGGCTACAGTCTATGTACATTATTATCAGTGAAACAGGGGATACAGAGGTAATAAGCAAAAGAAAACAACCAATGCATTTTTCCTTCATGGTACAGCCTTCAGGTATCCCAGTGAAAAACAGTCAGTGTTAGTATCTCCTGCCCATTTGGTGCGGCCTTCAGGTGCCATCTCCCATGTGCTCCCATCAATCTGTCGGGCCCAGTGTGCTCCCATCAGTCTGGTGGGTTGGTGGCCCTTAACTCAGTTGACTGGGGTCATACAAGGAATGCTTCTCCCCCCCTTCTCTTGTTTAACTTAGGGGTCAGTTCCAGTTTCCCAGTCCCCATCAAATTTTCTTAATTTGCATTATAGTTTCATAATTCTCATGACATACAGCTTCTTATTTGTCATTACATCCAGCATTAGATATGGAAGCGTGAAAGTATACATCTCAAGAGGGGAGATGTGGGTGACACATGTACTTGGCCATGTGGGCACAAACAGTGCATGGGCTCAGGCAGCACATGCTCCTACTGCAGCCACTTGTACTGGGTGATACACCCCACCCTGTTTCTCCTGAAACTGTCCAAAGTCCACCTTCTGGAGCCCTGTCCTCAGCCTTGGCCCTTGGCCCACAGAGTCATGTGACACTCTCGGTAGGGCCATTCCTAGAGGCCTCGTCCTGCTTCATTACTAAAGAGGAAATGAGTTTTGGGTGCTAAGGAGATAGTCCGGTTTGTAAGGCACTTGCCTTGCACACGACAGACCCGAGTTCGATCCCTGGAATCCTATGTGGCCCCTGAACACCCCCAGGAGTGATCCCTGAGTGCAGAGCCAGGAGTAAACCCTGAGCACTGTTGAGTGAGCCCAAAAACAAGCAATCAAAAACCAAAGGGTGGGGAATGAGTTTCATTTCATGAATAGCTTAGGTGTCTCTTTATTTTTCAGTGGGGAGGGGTCTGACCCATACTTTGCAGTGCTCAGGCGTGTGCCCTGCTCTGTGCTCTGAGTGACCCCTGGAAGTGCTCAGAGGGCCTTATGTGATGCCAGGAATCAAACCAGGGTTGTCAGAATGCAAAGAGAACACTCTACCCTCTATATTCTCTCTCTGCCTTCCCTTGTTCCCAAGCTTGGGCCTATGCAGCCTCTTCTGCCTCTGAGCTTTTGCACGTGCTGTCCCCTCAGCCCAGCACGTTTCATTCACTTCATCACACCCCACTAATTCTCACTCTTTATTATCTTCTGTGGAGGGAACCAACCCTGGAATTGCTCAGAGTGAACCATGTGGTGCTGGGATTCGAACCCAGAGTTCCTGCATGCAAAAGTACACGCCCCAGACCGTTGCACCACCTCCCTGATCACCACTATTTTGTAAAATTCCAACTCAGTCATCAGCTGCCCAGGTTTTCTTGGTTTGGGTTCTGCTACTTTTAAATTTATTTTTATTTAGTTAGTTTTGGCTTTTGGCTTTTTGGTCACACCCAGCGATGCTCAGGGGTTACACCTGGCTCTGTACTCAGGAATTACTCCTGGTGGTGCTCAGGGGACCATAAGGGATGCTGGGAGTTAAACACAGATTGGCCACGTGCAAGGAAAATGCCCTAGTTGCTATACGATTGCTCTGCCCCCTCTGCTATATTTTTTTTAGGCCACACCTGGCCCTGCACTCAGGGTTCATACCTAGTGGTGCTCAGAAGACCCTATGAGGTTCTGGGGATCGAGACCAGGTCAGGTGCGTGCAGACAAGTACCTTACCTGCTGTATTATCACTCTAGCCCCAGTGCTCATATGGGTGGAAGTCACACTTCCTGGACCTAGCCCCTTCCCATGGGATGTTGGGATAATTTTTTAAATTTTGTTTTGGGGCCACACCTTGCTGTGCTCCAGGCTGTGTGCTCAGAGATCACTACCGGTGGTGCTCAGGGGACCCTCTGTGGTGCCAGGAAAGGAACCAAGGTCGGCTGCATGTAATTGCCTTCCTGATGCTCTCAGGTTCCCATATTGGGATAATCGTTTACTTGTTCTGGGCTTAGACTTTCCTTTCTAAATTTTTTTGAGGGTCACACCCAGCGATGCTCAGGGGTTACTCCTGGCTCTGCACTCAGGAATTACCCCTGGCAGTGCTCAGGGGATAATATGGGTTGCTGGGAATCGAACTTGGGTCGGCTGCTTGCAAGGCAAACGCCCTACCCGCTGTGCTATCACTCCAGCCCCAGACTTTCTTTTCTAGTGGCTGATTCATTCATGCCTTAAGTGTTCCCTTCCTGATCTTTGGCTACACAGTATTTGAAATCTTTACGATTTGTGGTTTCAGCTCCAGCACTCACTGTATAAATAAGGATTAGACCAGGCTAGGGCAGACTACAGTGACATAAGAAGGAAATTTATTTCTTCTTCCACCTATAGGTGATCCAGAGGGATTCAAGATGGGATGAGGGGCTGTGTAGGAGGCTCAGTGGTAGAGCACTTGCTTTGCTTGTGCGAGGTCCTAGGTTCAATTTCTTGCACCACCAAAAATAAGTTAAAGACAGAATAGTTTGGGTACTTCAAGATATGTCAAAATGTCCATTTTCCAGGGGTGTGTTAGTAAATCAGCTATCTGAATCGGCATACACTGGTTCTAGCTCACTTCTGATTTATCATTCTGCTCCCCTCCATAGTTACCACATTACCCAGCATGGCTGCTTGGATTCCAGCCATCACATACCTATTCGTGCCAGTAGGGAACACACACACACACACACACACACACACACACACACACACACACGGCCATGTGCTGTAAATCACATCTTACTGATGGAATCATTTTTATTTTCTTCACTCTTGGTCATTATGTACCCAGTGCTGACCAAAAGAACAATTCTACTGAGGTAAGGGGAATGTTTATGTTTTCCCTGGGGATAGGACAGGGGCCCCAGGCTGCCTACACCATTTTACTGCCAGAAAGGGGGAAGGTGTCTGGCACCCAAACTCTCCTTGTTAAACCCAGCTCAGAAATGGGTTTGTAAGCAAGTCATTGCATTGTTTTGTTCTTTGGATCTCTCAGGTAAAGTTTAAAATCTTGGACACCGCTCCAGCAACTCTGAGCTAGCTGAGCCAGGACTGGTGAATGACATTGTTTGGACACCGCAGAACTGGAGGCCACTAGGAATACCTTGTTAGTGCTTGTACCCACATGGTAACAGAGATTGAACCTGGGGCCCAAGCAAGTGCTCTGGCCTTTGGAAAATTTTCCCTGATGCCTACATCAATTGAAAAAAAAATTTGTTTGTTTGTTTGTTTGGTTTTGGGCCACACCCAGCAATGCTCAGAGGTTACTCCTGGCTCAGGAATCACTCCTGGCAGTGCTTCGGGATTACTCCTAGCTCTGTACTCAGGATTGACTCCTGGGGGTGCTTGGGGGACCCTACAGGATGGAGGGGATCGAGCCTGCATCAGCCCCATGAAAGGCAAATGCTCTACCCACTGTACAATTGCTCCAGCTCTCCTATATCAATTTCTGAGACTCTGACTTGTGGTCCCGTGGATTTAACATCTTATCCATCCCTCTCTCCCTCCCTCCATCCTTCCATCCCTCTCTCCCAATGTTTCTCTCTCTCTCCCTCCATCATCCTCGTAGCCTTCACTGTGCACACACAGTGTGACAAATACATTTTTGCTCCCAAAGAACTGAGGGCCTGGGAGGCGAGATGAGGGGCTGGACAGCAGATGGCGCTCGCAAATGGGCCAGCAGCTGGATTCCAACCCAGGGACATCAAGGAGCTCTCTCTGAAGCCGCTGATGTTCAGGCAGGAGAACCATCTCGTCTTGTCACTGTTCCAAGGGCTTGCCACAACAGACCAGTCACAAGTGGACACTACCTGGTCACTGCTTTGTCACTGCTGAGAACCAGGAGGACCTGGACTTGGCTATGGACACTCACAGGCAGGAAATGACTAATTTCCTTGCTGGTAGAGGTGAGTGAGTAGGGAAGGGTGAATCAGCAAGCCTTATTCACAGAACTGCTCCTCCCAGTGCTCATGGGCTGCTCTTCCCAGTGCTCATGGGCTGCACCTGGCAGTGCTTGGGGGACCGTGTGGGGATGGGTTTAAATCTGGGCCTCCAGCATGCAACCATCTGAGCTATTTCCCTGGCTCTAAATAACCCCTTTCTGCAGGACTTGCATCACACTTTACAGTGCTCAGGGGTTACTCCTGTCTCCATGCTCAGGAATCATTTCTGACAGTGCTTGGGGGGCCCTATATAAGTTCAGGGGATCAAACTGAGTTCTACTGCAATGCAAAACAAATGCTTCACTCCTGTACTCTCTCTCCAACTTGAAATAATTTATATTTGCTTTCTTTGTTTGGGGGGCTACACCGGGCGGTGCTCAGGGCTTACTCCTGGCTCTGTGCTCAGGGATCACTTGTGGTAGTGCTCTAGGACCCTAAGGGATGCTAGGAATGGAGCCCGGGTCGGCTGCACACAAGGCAAACGCCCTTCCCACAGTACTATAATTCAGGCCCCAGTGGTTGTTTTTAAGATACAAAGTTTGGTAAGGAATTGAGGGTGTGGAAGAGATGTGGTCACTCATGGCACAGCAAGAGTTAACAGATGACGGGCTGGAGTGATAGTAGAGCAGGTAGGGCGTTTGTCTTGCAAGAAGCCAACCAGAGTTCAACCCCCGGCATCCCATATGGTTCCCAAAGTACCACCAGGAGTAATACCTGAGTGCAGAAACAGGAGTAATCCCTGAGCATTATTGGCTGTGACCCCAAAAGCAAAAAAAAAAGGGTTAACAGATGACTCTTGGGTTCTTGGAGAACTTTCTGGATCCTTTGATTGAATTCATCCACAAGGCACTGCAGTGTACTGCACTTGCTTGGAGCTCAAGAGATTTGAGACCCTAGAGGTATGGAAGGGTGGAAGGATGTTGAAAGAAGCCATGCCAGCTGCTGTGACTAATCCCTCTTGGGGCTGGCCCATCCTACAATTTTGGCTTCCTGAAAATTCCTGGGCTTTTTCTGATAAATAGGAAGTTAACAATTGTTCATCATAAAATCTTGTCCCGATCTTAGGCTCAGAGGGAGACTAAGATAATGAGCAATACCCAAGGCAGGTGACCAGAAAGACATACCAGCTAGACCACCCTGTAGATTCCCTGCATTCTCTGTCACACAAAGACCTGGTTTTCCTATAAAAAAAATCTCATCAAAAGAGTCATAGTTAACTTAGTCCTATACTAAGTTCCTCCCCAATAGGCAGCTCCTTTTCTTTTCTCTTCTACGTTCCAATAAACTTTTCTACTTTCCAACTCTGAGACTGAGCATCTTTATTACTCAACATTTTCATTTTTGAAAATATTGAAGAACCTGGAAATAGCGAACAGAGACTCGCTGCTCTTTCTGCCTCACCTGCATCAGTGTTGGCAGCTGGCAAGAGAATTGAGACCCCCAACCCCCAAGGAGATGGGGAAAAAGGATCAGTCAATGGCAGGGTTTGAGGGGGGCTGGCAAATCCCCCTCGCAACTTTATCTTGTCCCCAGTCCGGCGTTTTTTTCCCCACTCTCACAGTGCGGACTCGCAGACAAGTGCTCCTGTTTCCACAGCACTTGCCTTATCTTCTGTTTTGCCTCCTGTGGATGGTGCAAGAGAAAAAGAATAAGACTCGTTCATCCTCACAGCGGGTTCACAGGGGCAGCCACTGTACCTGCACTGTCCTATGTCCCCTTACACCGCCCCTTTGAGATGCTATCACGAGTCCTGCTTCCAGATGGGGCATGGATCCATAAGACTTCCCTCTGCATCCCCCCAAGCCCATAAGCCAGCAGATGGGCAGAGTTGGGGGGCTCCTGGGCTTATGATGAACCACAGGGATCATTTCTGGTTTCACCCATGTAAGGCACGCGCCCTTTTCCTGCAACCCCGTGCCCAGTTAGCTGAGGCTGATTTTTGTTTTATTCAACTTGGGGGTGGAGTGGGGCACGCCTGGCAGTGTTCAAGGCTTCTTCCTGGCTCTGCATTCAGGGATCACGCCTGCAGCTCGGAGGACCCTGTGAGGTGCTGGGGATAGAACAGGGTCTTCAGGATGCTTGGCAAATGCCCTCCCTGCTGAACTGTCTCTCCAGCCCCATCAAGTTATTGTCAGTATGAAGGGTGAAAGAAGATGGGGGAGGAGACTGTTGGTTCCCCCTGGGACCCCCACCCCATGGATATGGTGAACACAGTGCTTCCTGTGCTGCCCCCTCCCCCCCAAGTCAACATCTGATTCAGATGTTTTTCAAATTCATTCCTGGGCTTGGGTGAGAGCTCAGCAGGCTGGAGTCTTATCCTTCCTGTTCAGGAAGGAGGCAGCAGGAACACCACTCGGTGTAGTTCCAAACCAAAAAAGGAAAAAGAAATCTCCTTCTTGTGGCCAAAGTGACAGCACTGCAGGTAAGGTGTTTGCCTTGCTTGCAGCTGACCTGGGTTCAATCCCCAGCATCCCATATGATCCTCTGAACACTGCCAGGAGTGATCCCTGAGTGCAAAACCAGAAGTAACCCTGAGCATCCATCACCTGGGGTTACACAGCTGGGTGTGACTCCAAAACCAATTAAGAGAAAAAGGAATAAAATCGTCATGCCCTGCCACAGTCCAGGTAGCAGGAGCTTTTAGTGTCACCCCCATTTTGCTGATGGGCACACATCGGTTACTCTTCTCCTCTGATCCCCTGGGACCTCATCATCCTCTCTGAGGGAGCCCCAAGGCCCTAGGCACGCCTTTGGCTTGGCTCCTGTGGTGCAGGGACCCCAGGGGAGTCTGGCGAGAGATGGTAGAGGGGGCTGGAGGTACCTTTTCCACTGGTGGGTGGCGAAGCCTGCGCCCACAACCAACGCCACAGCCCCCAGAATTCCCGCCACAAGTGTGCCAATGGCTGGTCCTCCAGTCAAGTAATAGTTCTCAAACGGATCCGGTCTCACAGGGTTGATGGGCTCGCCCTCTGCAGACAAAGCAGAGGTGCAACTGGGTTAGACTCCTTCTGCCACCCTTCCCCCACCTGCTCTCCTGCCTCGGTTTCCCCTGCAGAAGCCAAAGTTTCAGCCTGACTCTGCTCCTCCCTCCCTAGGGAGAAGGTCCCTCGACTTTGCCTTCAAGTCCCTGCCACCACAAGATCAGTTTTGTCTCCCTCCATGCCTGCTCCCCCCACTGCCTTTTGTTAACACAACCCACCAGCCCTGTTCTACTGTGGCACTGCACTGTAGCACTGTCCTGTCATTCATCGATTTGCTCAAGTGGGCACCAGTAATATCTCCACTGTGAGACTTGTTACTGTTTTTGGCATATCAAATACGCCACAGGGAGCCTGCCAAACTCTGCCGTGAGGGCGGGATGATACTCTTGGTAGCTGGCAGGGCTCCCCGAGAGGGGTGGAGGAATTGAACTTGGGCTAGCCACATGCAAAGCAAATGCCCTACCTGCTGTGCTATTGCTCCAGACCACCTGTTCTACTAAAGTCTCTAAACTCATTCCTTTTTCTTCTTACCTACTTCCAAGACTTTGGCTCCTGCAAAGACATGCATGCCTTACCCTTGACTTAGATAATTCTTATGTATTTTAAGCTAGCTCAATACCCCCCCACCACCACCAGAAAGCCCTCCCTGACTTCTTTGTTGGATCCAGTGCTTCCCCATTGAGTCCCTCGATGGATCAAGAGTCTTCCAAAAGTGACTGGGGCCTTCTTGGTCACCAGAGGGTTCCAAACACCATGAATTGTAGTTGGGGGTCATTTTAGCATTCAATCAACACTTCTTTTTGCAGGGGTGGGGGGTGGGGGTGGGTTGGGATCACACCCAGAAGTGCTCAGGGCTTACTTCTGGCTCTGCGCTGGAATCACTCCTGGCAGGGCTTAGGAGACCATATGGGGTTCTGGAGGTTGAACCCAAATTGACCACATGCAAGGCAAATGCCCTGCCTACTGTACTATGGCTCCAGGCCTCTATAAACAATTCTTGAAAGAATTATTTGCTTTGTCTAGGAAATATACTGAACAGTGTGTGGGGGTTAGTCCTGGCTCAGGTGCCAACCTCAGCAATGCTCCTGAGGACCACGCGGTGCCTGGAATTGAACCTGGCCCTCCAGCATGAAAGTCTACACCCAGCCCACTGAGCTCTCTGCAGGTCCACTTCTGCATTCTTTTCTCGTCCTCATAAGCACCCCGCAGAGAAATACATGGTGACCCACATTATACAGGGTCACCCGCTTTATGCACAGGGGGAAACCAGCTCCAAGAAAGAGCTGTACTAGTCTTAGGACTCTGATCCGGAAAGGCACAGGCATGTGAACCCACTTTCAACCTGCTCCCCAATTTCATTTCTTTCCCTTTTTCTTTGCTAGGGACCGAACCCAGGTCTCACACAAATAAAACATGCATGAATCACCGAGTCCCATCCTGGTCCCTCCAGGCCCGTTTCAGTGATGACTCAGGGCTCCCCATAGGCCGCTGCAGAGGGTAACAGACACGACACTGATAAAGACAATAATCTGGTGTGTGGTAGCAATGGCACCAGCTCTCCCTTACTGAGCCTGCTGATGTCTCTTCTAAGCCATGTCCTGTGGAGCTCCGTGGATGCTCCCTATTGCACTCTGAGGTGGGTGCTATTGTCTACCTGCCACCCCCCCACCACCACAGTTTTGCAGATGAGGAGACCCAGAGGAGTCAAAGTCTGGAGTCACCCAGCCTGGAAGTGGTGGGGCCAGAACTCAGTCCCAAAGTCGATGCTTGGAACCATGTGTCCAGGTATGATGGTCTGCATCTGTACTTCCCTCCAGAGGCAGGGCTGACAAAGAGGGACCAGGGTCTTCTCAAGATCGCACACAGCCAGCACACGGTTGGGACAGGAGCCAAACAGCCAGGGTCAGTCCCTAGTCTGAGTTGTAGTTTTCTCCTAGGCTGAGCTGTAGTTTTCTTGAGATCATCTTTTTGGACCACAGACTCCCATCTATAAAAGGAGCTAATAAACCTCACTGTCTCTTGAGTGGAAGGATCAGATTTCCTTTTTTAAAATTTTTGTTTGCTGGTTTGCGGGCCACATACAGCGATGCTCAGGACTTCCTCTGTTTTTTTTTTTTTTTCATTTGCCGGGGGACACACCTGACGATGCTCAGGGATTACTGCTGGCTCTGCAATCAGGAATCACTCCTGGTAGTGTTCAGGGGACCATATGGGATACCGGTGATTGAACCCAGGTTGGCTGCATGCAAGGCAAGTAAGTGCCTTACCTGCTGTACTATCACTCCAGCCCCCTCAGGGCTTCCTCCTGGCTCTGCACTCAGGAATCATTCCTGGTGGTGCTCAGGGAACCATATGGGATGCCGGGAATTGAAACCTGGGTTGGCCACACGAAAGATAAATGTCCTTCCTGCTATCCTATCTCTCCAGACCCAGGCTGGGGCTATTTCTGAGTTACATTGGGTCTCATGGGCAGCTGTGTGGCTCCAAGGTCCAGCCAGGTGAGAGAGAGGCAAAATCACAACTCCCCAGAGTTTGATCCCCACCACTCCATGATCGCCTGAGTCTCACCAGAGGGTAGCTCCGGGGACCCCTGAGTACCGTGGGGCCCAAGAAGCATTGGCTTCTCAGGTTCTTGCATTAAATCTCTATCCCAGTGGGCTGGGAATGGCCTTCAGCCTCCTAAGCACCATGAGAACCCCCAAGTAAAAGGCCCTGGTAAGCTGGTTCTTGGCCTGTGTGTTGCAAGGGTCTGGGTGGGGCTGAAAACTCACCTAGCAGCGTGAGGTTCAGAGGGGCTGAGGAAAACTGCTCCGTGCCATTCTTGGCCTCACACACGTAGCTTCCCAGATGCTCCTGGGTCAGCCTCCGGATGAGCAGAAGCCCACCGGTCTGGCACAGCCGCCCATTCAAGGTCCACTTCAGCACGGCCTGGGGGCTGTTCATGAGCTCACATTTCAGCACCACTGTGTAGTTGGCCTCGCTCTGGATGACGCCATTGACATTCTTTGGGAATGTTCTCAGGAAAAACCTGGATGAGGAGGCTGTGCCCACAGGGAAGGAAGACACAGGGTTGGACACCAGTGAGCACTCTGCCAGCCCTCATCATTCATTCATTCACTTATTCATTTATTCAACAGAGTCAGAGAGAAAGGACAAGGGGGGGTGGGAGTAAGGCACTTGCCTCACAGGGAGCGGACCCTGATTTGAACCCCCAACATCATACATAACCCCCTGAGCACTGCAGGGGTCACTTCTGAGCACAGAGTCAATAGCATCTGAGCACTGCTGGGGTAGCCCAGGCCCCAGAATCATTCATTCTGTACACCCGGGGCCTGGAGTGCTTCTGAGGCTAGAGGTCAGCTACAGCAATATGTGTGTATATCTGTATGTTTGTGTGCGTGTATGCACATGTATGTGTGTATATGTGTGTATATGTGCATGTATATATGTTTGCATGTATGCCTATGTGTGCTTGTTTGTGTGTGTGTATATGTGTGTGCATATGTGTATATGTACCTATGTGTGCATGTATTTGCATGTGTGATATATGTATATGTGCATGTGTTCATATGTATGCATGTACATATGCATGTGTGTGTGCGTGTTTGGGGGGTTCTTGCCTCACATCCTCCCCCTATCACTTCCAAACCCCAGCACTGCTTCTGTGAACCGAGGCCTTGTGCTGCCTGCAGAGTCCCTCCACTAATGGAGCAGTATTCAGTGTGGTGGGGAATAAGCATCAATTGGTGCACATGGGCCGGCAGGCTGACTTCCCAAGGACTGACCTGGGCTGGTGTAGCAATACCCTGGCTCCCCGCCCCTGGCTGGACTAACTCTACATGTGTCCTACCCAGGCACCCTAAGGGTCCTGGTAAGTGCTGTGATGAAAAAGGAAGAGAAAGCAGGGTTGGCCAGAGGTGGTGTAAGCCTGTCATAGGCAAGGTGGATCAAGGAGGACTTCTTGTAGCAGGTGGCATTGGTGCAGATTTCTTCTTTTGTTTGTCTTTGGGTCGTGCCAGTGGTGCTCAGGGCTTACTCCCCGCTCTGCACACAGGGATTACTCCTGGCAGTGCTTGGGGGACCACATGTGATGTTGGGGATGGAACCTGGATGGTCACATGCAAGACAAGCATTCTACCCACTGTACTATCTTTGGTACTCTGGCAAGGATGGATACTTGTAGATGGTGTGAAAAAAAACAGGGGCCCAGGGCTGGAGGGAGCTGGGAGCTGAAGTGTACAGAGACAGGAGAGGGATGAGGGAGAGAGCATCAGCAGGTAGGGGACCTTCATGACCAACTGGTCAGGACCAGGGGGAACAGCAGGACCCAAACACAGAGAAAGAATTTTACCCAGTTCAATGAGATGACGTCATCTGCAAGACTGACAGAGTTCCCTGAGGAGAGCAAAGCAGCCAAAACGTCGGTCACGGGCAAGCATGGTGGGGACGGGAACACCAGGACCACAAGACTGTCCATGGCAGTTGTTTAGGTCACCCCGTCTGTGGCACAATAGGAGGATGGTGTGGGGGACTTCAGGGATTTGTTTTACTGACTCAGATCTGAAAGCTCAAGTCTAGGATCAAAGAGGTCTTAAAAATGCAGATGAACTCAAAGGCTACTCCCCATGGAGGATGAATAAAAGTTAATTGGTTGCAAATTGTAACAGAGGCGCCCCCCAAATGCCCTGGACACTTGGAAACTCACCAGAGGGTGGAGCCTACCCCAACCCCACCCACTCCTCCCTGCGGGGCCAATCACGTAGCTCGTCTTGGGCCAATCAGGAATGGCGGGTGTGACGTCATGCCACCACTAAGCCTACCAACCAGGCTCGCTGGCTGGAGGCGAGGTCAAGTGCTCTGGTCACTCGGGGCACGTGAAACAGGACATGCAGTCCAGCCAGCACGCAGGCACACTAAGGCTGAGACATGTGATTAACGACAGATGAAAGCAGCTGGGCTGTGTTGCAGAGAGGTGAGCTAGAAAAGTGGGTTCTGCCTTGGTGAGATTGGGGTGGGCCGCCCCGGGGACACGGATCACTTGGGCACAGGCTGCATCTGGGTGGGCCTGCTGCCCGCGGGCCTGCGCTCCCCGCCCGTGCCCCACTCACCACGAACATGGGGCTGCGCCCTGGCACTCCTGCGTGCCCTCCGAACGTCCACGCTCACCGAGTCACTCTCTGGGTCTTGAGCCGTGCGGGCATCAGGAATGAAGAAGGTGGCCGGGAGCTGGGTGTCGTGCCCTTGGAACCAGGCTGCGGAGAGGGCGCCATCGAGACCGCCAGGCAGGGGCAGGTGGGTGCCGGCGCCTTGGCTGAAGGGGGTCAGCGACCCGGGATAGGGCAGGTCGGAGGAGACGCAGCAGGCGCTGACCGCCAGCAGAAGGCCTTGGAGGAGGTGGGAAGAGAGAAAAGGAGACTTTTTCAGGTCTGGCGAGACCTTCCTGGGGTTGCCTTTGAGATCTGAACCATGGGAACATAGACTCCATTCAGAAAGGTAAGAGATTTTTGAAAAAGGGTACAAGAGTCTAAGCAGGTAATTTGGGCCTTTTAATTTGACTCCCCGTTCCCCCATCCCTTTTTCTTGCTGTTGAGAGATTGGAGGTCAGAGGTTGCACACAGTTGCAGTGTCCTGTGATCCCTGCGCTTGGTGGTGGGACTGGGGAGCCCACATGGCAGTGCTGGGCTTGAAGCACTTGTCTTGCATGTGGCAGACCAGGGTTTGGTCCTAGGCACTACATACGGACCCCTCTGCTGGGAGCAACCCCTAAGCACAGAATCCCCTGAGCACTGCTACTGTGGCCAACCCCCCCAATCCCCCCCCTGCCCCATCCTCACTCCAATAAATAGAATGATCAAAACCTATGGCAATGCTCAGGCTTTTGACAGACTGTACCAGAGTAAGCCCAGGCCCTAAAATAGGTTCTTTGTTATGTTGTTGTTTTTCTGTTTGGGGGCCACACCTGGCAGTGCTCAGGGCTTACTTCTGTTTCTGTACTCAGGGGTCATTCTTGGCAGGTCTCGGGGGACCATCCAGAGTGCTGGGGATCAAACCCAAAACAGCCACAGGCAAAGCAAGCACTCTGCCCACAGTACTATTGCTCCAACCCACTAGATTCTTTTTTTGGGGGAGGAGGAGGGGGTCCCTCAGCAGGGCTAACCCTGGTGGTGCTTGGGAGGTCAGGGGGTGCCGGAGATTGAATGGTGCCCTGTGGATGCCATCCATGATGCCCAGCCCTCTGAGTCTTTTCCTGGCCGCCCAAGCTAAGTTATTATTATTATTACCATTATTATTTTACTTTGGTTTGTTTTCATTTTGAAGTCACACTCAGCAATGTTTAGGAATTGTCCTGGTGGGCTCAGGGCACCAGGTGGTTTGTCATACAGATAGTAAGGAATCCAGTCCTTTGAACTGTCACCATCACAGGCAGATGCTGGACTAGTCCTTCCCCCTCTTTAGTTGTCTTTTTGTTGTTTTCTATTTGGGGTCACACCCAATGGTGCTCTGGGATTACTCCTGGCACACTCAGGAACCACTCCTGGCCGTGCTTGGGGACCATATAGAATGGCAGGGATCAAACCTGTGTCAGCAGCAAGCAAGGAAAGTGCCCTACTTGCTATGCAGTTGTTTTGGCCCCTCTTTACTAGTCTTTTACACACACACACACACATACACACACACACACATACACACAGGTGCTTGCCCATACAGCTGCATGCACTGCAGATTGTAGACTCCAAATGGATTAACTCTGGGGGCTTTGGGATAATGACTCCCCCTCTCTGCCTCTCAGACCCTCAGTCACCTAGACAATAAAATGGGGATAATAGTGTGGTCACCTTCAGTGACTCTCAACCAGGAACAATTTTATCACTCTGCTTGTCTACCACCAAGTCCCATTGGACTTTGATGCAGTGACTGGCAATATTCTTAGTCATCACATGTGTATGTTGGTGTGTGTGTGTGTGTGTGTAAATTGAGGGGCAGGGGAGAGAGTTGAAGAGAGAGAGACAGAAAGATAGAGGAACAGAAAGAGGGAGGGAGAGATCAGTGGAAGACTTGCTCTTTTCAGAAAAGCACCTATTGGCCAGGGTAGACTAGAAGTTTCCATTCCCTGCTAACATATGTATAAAGCCTTTGACCTCCCTTGTGGAAGGTTGCTGGGAAGATCCGCCCAGGATGAGAGATGCCTGCTGAAAGTAATCTATGGACCAAACATGACTGCCACCCAATGTCTCTTCTGCAGACCACAGCACCCAAAAGGAGAGATAGAACAAAAGGGAGTGCCCTGACACAGAG